>JASSUY010011593.1:0-10849 GCA_032466535.1 Forpus xanthops | reverse complement strand
CATGCCCTTGTGCTGCTGTGTTGATGTGGGATGGAAAGGCAGCCCCTGCTCACCAAACACTCCATGGTGTTACCACAGCCTGGATCATCTTAAGGGGAGAGAGGAAGAAGTATGTTCTAGCAGGGAGACTGTGATCTTAATGACCAGAACCAGGTTGATAGTTGATAATGGACAACATCTCCCAAGAGGGGAGATGTGCTGTGTTGGATCTTTCCCTCCAGAGGAAGCCAAGCAGTCTAGGAAAAATATCAGCCATGGCAAACTCTCTCAGTAGCTGACAGTTTGGTCACAGTGCTTATTTTACACCTATACCTCTGTATGGTTAGAGGAAAGACTGGAGGAAAATACATGTTGCATAGTAGGTAAAACCTTTCTTGTTTTCTGTACAAAGAGGACTTAGGGGCATGGTGAACAAACCCTAACTATCTCAGATAGAGCCTCGGACTTGTTCTGGGACTCAGAAGAATAAGTATGATTTTTGCTTTCTTTTTTTAGCCATCAACAGAACCTGCCTCTTGCCTAAGCAGCCCCACAGTTGCTGGAGGACCCATCATATCTGATGTAACTGAAGTGTCACCATCCAACATAATAAATATGCAGTCTCCTCCTGAAAATGACAGGTAAACATATTTGTGATTAAAACCAGGGTGAGTCAGGTGTGGAAATGCACAACTTTAACAGTTTTTCCTGGCTGTAACACTACCAAAGTCTCTGATCCACAAATCTCCATAGAAATGGTGGGCTGGAACATTTTCTCCAGTGTAGGTCAGGTTGGCAGAAATTAGGGAGGGATAATAACAATATAAATTTGGAAACAAAGTAATAACTTTCATGCTGGGAACCTCCACTAACCTCTTGGAGAAGTATTCCATGTTTTTTTATATTTGTTCTCAGTACAGGGGCTCTCTCAGTTTATCAAATAATGAGGCACTAACACTTGTTGGGCTTGTTGAGAGAGAGAAGGAAGTTTCCTTTTTGACTTTGACAAAGAAGAAACAGAATCAGACTTGTTCATCTTCTGCTAATGAGAACAGAAGGGCTGCATCACAACAACTTCCGATGTTCAACAGCTTTTCTGTGAAAAGGCCCCAGTAACTTAAAAACTGAAGGCAGAGGTATTTTAATGCTTATCTCTTCCTGCCACAGACATGCAGAGTATTTAGGGCTAGTAGAGAATAGTGCTAAGAGTGTCAGTGGAAAATAAGTAGACAGATGAATCATGGAAACAGTTTCTCAGGCATAGAGGCACAGTAGTTATACTTTAGCATTTGCCTGTAAATCTGCTTTGTAATTGAAACTATAGCAATAAAATTAGCTAGAAAGATGTAAAGAGCTCCAGATAAGAAGCAACAGCAACAACAAAACCTCTACCACCACCAGCAAAACTACCACCACCACCAAAAACCAGGAGCCATTTCTAAAGCAGAAGTTGAATTATAACCTTCAAGTTGCTTGCTTCTGCTAATTACTGAGTGCCATCTGGTGGCCTCTGATCTGTGCTATGCCTGAGGATCTGAGCTAGCCACAGCCCTCATGAGCTTAGCACTGTGCTACTTCCTAAACATGAGCTTCTGGCGGGAGTTTAGGATTAATGAGATGAGAAGATGATCTGAAATGAATGCTGAGGAAGGCTTTGTGGTGTCACATCCCATCCCCTAGTTGTGACATGCCTGTGTGTTGTCATACAGCTAAGCTAGCCTGTAAGTGGTGTAAGACTATTTTTCCAGTACAACTTTCCATGCTCTGTGCCTGTTGATCAACATGACTTTGTCCTTTTTGCTCCAGTTGTGCAGCATCCCATGAGGCTGTAAAAACCTACTAGCAATATGGAGTAGATTTTTACACACAAAATGCTACTACTCAAAACTTCAGTGTCTGCCTAGCAATAACAGGGAGTGCCTTTTCCACTAGAAAAATGCAAACCTGTGATTTCAAACCAGTGAAACATCTGACTGGGACTGTCAGATCTTGACAGCTTCTGTTCCAGTCCTTCACAGCCCAAGGTCCTGACCTGTGTTATTGAGATCTAGAGTGCTTGTTGATTGAATCCTAACTCTGGCATGGAGAAGATCTTACTGACCCCATTCCTATCTCTAGGGTCAAGACTTCTTCAGGGCAGCCTCCCTAGCCTTGTGATCCTTTAACTTGTCTCAAGTTTAATGCTCATCTGAGGAATGACTTACACATGGAAGTGTATTTTTCATATTTGCAAACAGTGAAAGAGGCAAGTTCAGTATAACTCTGACTGATGGAGTAACTGAAGGTACTCCAGATGAGTATGTTTCTAGATCTTGCTGAAAGGTTGCTGGTTTCTTTTGCCTGTATAGGGAAGTGGAAAGACACTGTGGGGCAGTTTGAGAATTGAAAGCAAGCCCTTGTGCTACTCCTCTTCCCAGCAAGGCCTTTGTGGAGCAGATGTGTGTGTGGTGCTAAGTGTTGTCTCTGATACAGAGAGAAGTGCCTCATGCTGATCAAGGAAGAGCCAGTCAGCCCTGGAGTGAAAGCCACCACCGAGCCTGATGTCCCACTGCCGGGCTGCCGGGCTTGCTCCGAGCCCCCCGTGCTCCCAGTGGCCATGGTTCAGTCTGTTTTGGAAGGCAAAGGAAGCTGTGGCACAGCCCCTCCAGGGACCTCGCAGCCATCTGAGAGAAGAAGCAGAAGGGCACTGCTGGACAGGTGAGGGGCACAAGGGATTGCTGCGGCCCTGTGTGCTCATGGCCCTCTTTTTCTTTTCACAGCAGGAAAAGGGAGGCTGAATTTGTCATCTAATGCAACCTGGTGAGCTCCATCCCGTGCCTGTGGCACCTGCTTAGAGTGTGCTTGAAGCCCAAGGGACAGTTTACAGGGGCAGTGGGATCCGTGGATGAGTTTGCCAGCAGGAAGAGCCTTTTTACAGTGAGAGGGATTTGCTCAAGTTCCAAGTGTCTGTATCTACAGACTTGCAGGCCACTGCACCACACTACACCTCCCATCACTTGTGTGCCCTCTGCCACTTGTTTTATTGAGTCATTGCGTAAAGTCGTAAGGAAATATTTGTTAGTGGTGTTTCTGTGTGGTGAATGAGGTGTCACTTGTGTGCAAGTATGCAGACAGTGATGGACAGTGACAATCACTAAGTAAGGTGTATATTTGATAAGGCATCAAAGCACTTATCAGGTCCAGGCTTGGGCTTGAGAAGGAAATAATTTTCCCCGTCTTTTCCTCTCCTGTACTGTAAAGTCAAATAGACTTTTCTCCTTAGTCTGTTCTCCCTATGCATCTTCCCCTATCCCTTTTCCAAGGTGACTTTCTTCTTCAGTGCTAGATCTGTCCTCAGAGGGCAGTCACCATGTGGGCAGCATGCTCTGGGGAGGCACCAGGGAGCTGACACCACAAGTGATCTGGTTGCCCCATCTCTGACTTAGCGTGAAGCCCCACAGAACTTAGCTGCATTGCCATGCTTGCCTCCTTGAGCTGGAGGGGCTCAGTAAAATGCTAGCAATCCAAAGCAAGGCTTTATAAAAGGGTGCAAAATCATGCCTTAAAAGCATTAAATAGCAGGTGAGGCGACTCACAGGGATAGAGAGTAGGGAGTTTATGTTCACTGAGTGCAGAGTCTGGTACAAAGGTATGGAGTTTTCATTATTTTGAAGCCAGGCCATGCAGGTGTCCTGCACGTGACAGTCACCCAGAGGATGGTGTCTTCTTGCAAGGGGCTTTAGCACAATGCCATTAGGCTCAGCCACAGGGCAATTGGAGTGAGCCTTTTCTGGAGCTGGTCTGTCATGAGCTGAGGCTGAAATCCCAGTAGTACCAGTGTTGTGAGTGAGTGCACCGCAGCTGGAGGAGAGCATGGTCAACAACTCAGTCTTGACGGCAACTGCAGCAACGTAAGGACAACTGGGCAGAAAAACCACTATAGGGTTATCAGAAAGACTTCTATTTTCCTTTGATTCCTTACAGAGAACCAAATTCCTCCTTTTGAACCCACTGATACTTCAAAAAATTTTATTAGAAGAAAAATAATCCTTTCTTTTTTTTTTTAAAGGTTCTAAAGAGAATTTTTAATTGCTTTTTTTTGTGGGGTTAAACACAGCAATTCCTTTAGATTAATGTTTCAGATAAATGCAGGCTGCAGGCTGCCTTGAAAACCATTAGTTAATTCAGCCATCTTGGACCCAGTAGGATGGGAATACAGCCTGTTCTGGACCCAAAGTGCCTCTCTAGGTTTCTTCTAAGGAGAGCTTTGCATATCCCAGTCTTGAGGGGATGTGCAGACTCTCGATCCCCAAACCACATGTCACCCAGGAAAGTAGTCCCACTTGTTTTACTGCCAGCCCAGCTCCCTATGTGCTGTGCTGGTTGTGCTTCTGGGGCTAAAGCAAGTTATATGACATAAACCCAAGCTGACAGTGAGCTTTGGGTTTTCAGAAACAGATTTAAGTTTAAACTCATGTTGGAAGGCTGCTCAGTCCTGCTTTCTATATGTATCTATGCAAGTCTCATTCATGGCAATATTTCTCCTTGTCTTTTCTCAGAACAGATATTTTGGATCCCTTGGAGGGCTCCGACTGGAGCTTGGAAGGGCTGCAGCTGCTGCTGAGGAGCCAGCAGTATGGCCTGGAGCCAGCCAGCCTCTTGGATGTGAGTGTCCAGCTGCAGGGAACAACTGTGGGGTTCACAGTGGTACTTTGGGCTGTAAATCAGACAGACACATAGACCATACTGCTTGTCGTGGTGTGGTACTTTATCTGTCACATGCTGCCGCTGCCCTATTTTGACCTGCTCAAAAGAACTGGCAAGATTTCAGACTTTAAATGATGCTTTTTTACATTTGTTCTGAAAATACATGTTTGAACTTCACGGAGCACAAAACAGTGAATTTTGTGAAGACATCAACTTGAGACCTAACACTTTTACGTAAAATAGGTTTAATACAACTGTCTAGCTAGTTTGGTAATTGCCTTGGGTGGGTTAGATTATTTTCTGCATACGCTGCATTTAGATACTCTGAGACTGTTTAGTTGTACTACCTTCCCCTCTTCTTCACATTATGGGAAGTGTAGCTGATGTCAGATTTTCTCTCTGGTGAGATATTTATCTGTTGCAGTTCTTAGATCACTTATTTCTTTAGAAATGGATGGTGCCTTTTTTCTTAACTACATATGCAGCAATATGAAGGTTTGTTTATTTATCTCTTTTTGTCTCCTCACATACGTATAGTTAGTATACTAAAGGTTTTTGCCAATAACCAAGTAACTCTTATATAAGAATCTATAAGAAGTCTTATATAAAAGAATCTATGTGTCAAATGTATACTTCCTTGAGGAGATGCTTCAAATACAGGCACGTGGTAAACCTGCATGGATAAATAGGAATGAAAAATCATTTAAAAAAAATCAATCTTGTTCTCTTAAAGCCAATTCCCAAGTGTCTGTGATTGATTTTGACTTTACAGTAAGCTTTTGTAATGGCCTGCTCTATTACTGACTCCATTGGTTTCTGTTTCTTATTTCTCATTAAAAGATGTTTTCCTGTTACTGACACATTTTTCTTTGTGTGTCACTCAACATCACAAGGGTGAGAATGAATCATAAAACTATCTCCAGATCAGCAGGTCTTTTCCTGGTTGCTCAGACTTGTTAAGAAATAGCCATTGAGGCACTGGTGCAGCAGTAATCTCCCCTCTCCTACCATGTTTTGGATGCTTTTTAGAAAATATGAATCTGGAAGTGTCCTGAGACCCAAAAGCAGCAAGAAAGGGCTTTGGCTTGCATGTGCAGTAACACAAAGAGCTGCCCTGGTTTACAGCATCACTGTGGCACAGGGTGTCTGTACTGTCCCACCACTGGCAGCAGCAAGACTTGTGGATCAGCACAGGTGCCCACCACAGGGCCCTTGCTATTCTAGCTGTGCTGCAGATCAATGCTCATGGAGCCTGTAGCTTCAGTCAGTATGTTGTAGGAGCTAAGGCACAGGCCAGAATTGCTTGCTGGCATCTCTGACAGCACCATTGTGACCACAACAGGCAGCCAAAGCGGGCAGATGAGCATTGGAGCATCTTAAACCATGACATCTTTGAGCCTTCATTGCATTTTTCTCTCAACAGGTCTTTAGTCCCAACTTATCTTTAAATGAGTGGAATTTGACTGAAATGGAAGCTAGTCTGTCCCCGGTAAGCAATGTATGTTACTGAGATAATAATAATAATAATAATAATGATGCAAGGCTTGTGCATAACTGAAGAATGCTGAGACATGTTACAGACAGAGAGGAGAGTGGTAAAACACAGCAAGTACATGTCTCCTGAAGCTAGGCTGAGAGTGCTGCCTTATACTCTTGCGCTGCCTTTCCCACTAATGCAGAGCTTGTTTAGAAACACACTGGTGTTGCAGAGTCTTTAATTGAAACTGGCTCTGAACTTTCCCTTGGCATGAATATCACATCCTGCTAATACCAAAGATTCATAAAGTGTCTTTGTGCCAAAGCTCTTTTAAAAGTGCAGCTACCCCTGTACATCTCGGGAGCAGTAAAACCACGTGTAATTAGAATAGAGGTTCATGCATGCCCCTACAGAAGAAACAAGCAGGAATTGCTTGGCAGTATTTGTTTGGGATTGACATTGACACAGGCATTTCTGTTGTGCACATGGTGATTTAATAAGCAGTGAAGGAAATGTGTGTTTTGTGGCTGGGTTCTTTCTCCTGCTGGATGGAGGGTAAATTTTCAGAGCCTTCATTGCCAGCCAGGATGGATAAAGACTTGGATGGTTCTGCCATCTCTACAAATGTGCAAGCAAAGTGCAATCTATTCTAATGAAGTGTGAAAAGTCTCTAAGCCTGCTTCATGATATCACTGTCCTTTTTAAGTTTTGATTTAATAATTTTGAATTTATTAGGTAATTCTACTTCCTGAATGTCAAGAGGGAGAGTCTTTGAAGAGATAGATAATATTAGCAAGTTGTGGAAGCAAGGGACAGTCTCTTTTTAAAAGGATTGCATTAGAGAAAAGGCCAAGGAGGAGGCTGTGATGTTCTATAGTTCAGTTCTCAAGTCCACTGAATTTCCCAGCATCTGCTGTAGCCCCCCGAAGGTAGGCTTGCTTATCCTACAGGAAGTTCTGAGCACAGAGAAGCCTGGAAGGTAATATCTACTGCAACTCTGTGCCTAGAAGTGCCATGCAAGCAGAAGCTAGTTGTACTTTAAACAGTCATAGGCAAATTAAATTAAGATTCTATTTATATGGAAATGGAAGGAAATCCATTCAAATATGAAAGATTCCTTTCATATTTGTTGCTGGCTGCAGAGGACTCTGGGTTTGCTTTGTCTAGCAGCCAGGCAGGGATAGCCAAAGTAACACTAGTCTGGGCTCATTGTGTGGCATGAGCCTCATGCCATCCTAGACAGTGCTGACAGGGGGTTATGTCTCTTTTAGCCCTCTCAATAAGGCATTCTTCCCTGAGCACACACTTTTGGCTGTTTTAGCAAAGTGGAGAAGAGGCAGGGCAGAGAGTGCAGCCTTGATGAAGCACTGATTTCTCAGAAATGGTCTAGTTC
Organism: Forpus xanthops; assembly: GCA_032466535.1. Taxonomy (NCBI): domain Eukaryota; kingdom Metazoa; phylum Chordata; class Aves; order Psittaciformes; family Psittacidae; genus Forpus; species Forpus xanthops. Next base: position 3,314 of record JASSUY010011593.1, on the reverse strand, counting down.
TAACAAGCTCCCCTGTCTTTGTATAATTGTACATTGTAGTTTATATTTTTGCATCAAGATGCAGCGACTCACAGTGGATCTGGAGAAGAATGCAACTGAGCTGTCCTCAAAAGTGTTCAACCCACCTTTTAACAGCAGCTGTCCAGGTAGGAGCACTGGCAGCTCTTGCAGACTCAAGAATGGGGGTGTAATAAAGGTGTTAAACATGTCAACAGCTAAATGCAACGTCCACCACTGACCATTTGCCTCTTTGAAGGAACAAAACATATTGGTTATTTGACTTTCACAATTACCAATCTGCAGTGTTTCCATAACAACTGTGAAGCTAGTTACTGAGCAGTGGGAAAAGTTTGGGCAATAAACTGAGGCTTAAATGTAATTGAACTACCTCTGTTTCTGCTTGGGTCCACATTGTTATCCACTGGTATCTCCTCTGCCTGTTCATTGCCACCTAAGAGCAGTGTGGGGATCTAAGTGGGCTGGGGTAGTGAGGACTGCACAGGTCCTGTGTTTTGTTTTCCTCCTGTTGCAAAGAGGTGACCCAGTAGCTGCTGGCAGCCAGAAGCAAAGGTTATGTCTCTGCTTCACCAGACATTTTACCAGACCTCAAGGGAACTCTCCACCTGACCTTCTCTCACCCACTGATTCTGATAATGTGTCATTGACCTTGGATATGAATCCAGAAGTGTTTTTCTGGTCTTGGAATAGTGATATTATTTTCATGCCTATTTAGCTGGGATAGAACTAAACAAAAAGTTTCTGTGAGCCTCCACTTGATACTGTAGCCACCTGAGACCAATCCTGGAACTCTGATCCAAGACCAGAATCTGGACATGTTGTGTGGTGTTCAAGGACTTCCAGTCTCCACTTTAAACTCAGTGTCTTGCATGAGCATCAAAGGTTTTAGAAGCCCAGCTGCTTTGACAGAATCCTTCAGCAGGCTGGAGCTGAACTGCACAGGAGGAGCGAACTGCACAGGAGTTTGCAAAACCTTTCTGGCCCCTGCAGTGGCATGGTGCTGGAATAGCGGAGCAAATGACAGATGTCTCCTTATGCAAAGATGAGGAAAACCAGACAATTCTTAAGTGAAGAAGAGAAGCTTTCCAGTGTCTCCAACCATTGGATCATCCCTCTTTGACTTCTTGTGAGGCACCACAGCATTCAGGCTGAACCCAGCTTGGCAACCTGCAGAGATTCTTATTGATTTTAATGAGCATTTGAGTGAGTCCGAGTTTGACTCAAGTGTTTCTAAGCATTTTTTGCCTGGAATGAGGCCCCTCACCTCCTGATGCAGTGGGGATTTGCCACTTTTCAGTTCTACATACGTAAAGCCTAGTAACTTGCCTTCCAGAAACTGAGTTTTCTCTTGTCCGCTTGCATTACAGGGAGAGATGTCATTCTTGAAAGCACACAGCAGTTCCTCGCTGATCGTCAGTCAGTCTTTGGAAATGACCTCATCAACTTGCCTGAGAGTTCATCGTTTTATGGTCCATCTGACAGTATGGCTTCCTACCCGTCCTCTGTGGGTGTCCAAGGGGAGATCCCATTAAACCTGAGCTCCTCAACTAACAACAACCAGTGATTTAAATTCCAAGAAATGACATCTCCCTCCCACCCATCCAAATGGTTTGAATGTAAAGAAACAAAAGTGACTCTGAAACCCACAAGAGAGTTTCTTTTTGTGCCCTTTGAGTAGATGGAAATGGTCAGTAACTGTTGCATTACCCTCCCTGCACCTAGATTTCAGTGTTTGCCCAGGATAGCAAGTATAAATGAAATACTGCTTCTGGTGCTTGCTCCTATGGGGAGTGAGAACTTGGCAGGTTTGGGGCTTTTTTGCCTTGTAAATGCTTTTAGAAGTTTCAAATCTAATAAAATTTAAGTGAAGAGTAGCTTGAAAGTACATCAGGGACTTCATAAAATATAATGATCCCAACTAGTGTGTGCAACAGCAAACTACTGGACTTTATTGGGGCAGCACAGATTAGCTAAGATGCCTGACCCTTCTGAATGCTGGTTTTTTTCTTTTTTTTTTTAATAGGGAAATAGTTCTATATGCCAGTCCAATGCTCTAAAAAATATTCCTTTATTGATTTTCTGTTTTTTTATGAGAGGCACTTGTGCCTCTCCTTTATCCTCCTAGGGTGAGTAGGAAAATGAAGATCTCTTCTGATGTGCAGAAGATAATTTTCTGAGTGACCACTCAGAATGTGTCTCTGGCTCCCAGGGGAGCTACAGACTACTACAGAATCCAAAACATCCTGTAATGAGTTGAAGGAGTTTGTTGTTTAGGATGCTTTTCCCCCAGATTTATTTCCCCTAACATACAAACAAAAGGGATAGATTGTTCTGCATGCACAATTTTCAGCTTTGCAAAGTGAACAGAGGAGGTGGACTCTCTGGGTTTTGGTGCTGGCTAAGTATTCTATGTACAGTCTAGTGGTTTTTTTTTCCCTTGGCCTTGACCTGTTCTGTTTCCCCTGAAAATGTGCCTGTTGGTTTATTGATGTATAAAATCTGATGAACCGGTTTAATAGATTGGGTCCTCTTTTTAGAAGGGCTCTCAGCTGCTCAGTGTAGGAGAGAGGCAGAAGGGTTAGTTCACCATGTTCACTAACTTTCTTCCTGTCCTTTGTGCATCTGAGACCAGCCTCCAAAGGTTGAATTAATCTTCCTCTTCCATGTGGTTTCTTACAACTGATTTTCTCAACAAAGCAGAGCTTTGTTTTTTATTGTAGTAGTTCTAATGAGAACATATTATTTATCTCAGTAGCTTCTGAGCTGCTTTTCCTTAGGAAAGCTACCCAAATGCAGTAAGAAAGATCCAGGAAATTCAGCTAGCTCAGGCCTCCTAAGGGCTTAGACAGGGAGGTGTGAGCCATGCCACTATCATTTGAAGAAATGCTCTGCTTGCTTCCATTGCTATGATGATTCTTGGTTCTAAACTGTATTTCTGCGCATCCACTCCAAAATGTAGTCAATCAGGTGAATGCAGGCTCACATTCTCCTTAGTAAGATGAGCATGTTTTCAATGGACCTTCCTGTCACAGCCCTTCCCTCCATCCATTTATCAGTATGTGAAAGATGTGTTAGTTCAGAAACATTATTTTTTTAGCATGTTTTTCCCAGGTAATTACTGTGTGCTGGGAGCTCTGCCACCACTGTGGTGGTGCAGACTCGCAGGAGTGGGGTTGTGGGAGTTTCTGAATTAATTCCAGCCACTGGTTGGTTTTGTTCAGGACTTAGGGAGAATGCTGGCAGCCCCCATTAGCCTGGTATTTAGATGATGTGCTTGAGTGTAGGTTTGTATCCTT
>JASSUY010011592.1:0-11299 GCA_032466535.1 Forpus xanthops | reverse complement strand
GCCGGAGATGGTGATCTGCTGCGCCGCCGCCAACTGCTCCAACCGGCAGGGGAAGGCGCACCGGGGCGCCGTCTCTTTCCACAGGTAAGGGCTGCCGCCCGGCCCGCTTCAGCCCCGCCTCGCCCGGCCCTTCGTAGGTGCCGTGGCCGCGACTCCCTCACTTCTCGGCTTCGCTCCGGCCTGGCCTCCGGGCTCGGGGCGGCTCTGTGCGCTCGCAGCGCTTCCCTCGCCGTGCTTGCCGGGCCCTCCCGACACCTCCGGGTCCCGAGCGGCAGCGGCCGCTCTTTGTTTCCTGCAGCTCCGAGGACCAGTTTTGGGCTCTTTAGCAGCTGTTGGCAGCGGCGAGCTCCCCACGCTGCTGCGGGGCCTGGGCCCAGGCTCTCGCCAAGGCCTCTCTGTCGCCCCCGGGGCTGCCCGCACCGGGGGCCTCGCTGGGGATGCTGCCGCTGGTGAGTCCCTCAGGGAAGGTATTTATCTCGGGCAGTGATGCGATCCTGTTAGAAAAAGATGCTTCATTCAACTGCTCTGTGTCTTTTTTAGCAGTCCAGGTCTTCTAACGTTATTAAATCGACCGGGCATAAACATGAACAGGGTTACTGAGGCAGTGAATGGACAGCACGCTGTCTGAGCTGGAGTGTTTGAGTGTTCATCGCATCCTCGTTCCTTGTGGTCAGGCTGTAGTGTTTGTCGTAGGACAGATGAGACAGCTGAGTAATGGGTCAGTTGCTGATGAAGAGGAAAATAATACTTACTTTGTGCTATTTGCAGAGCAAAGGAGGGAATCCAGTATTGAGTGTTTCGGCCCAAAGTGAACTAATGAGAGTAACCTGTTAAAATACAGCTTTCACAAAAATTTCCTAAACCTGAGAGTACCAACCCTTCTGATTTCTAAAATGCAACTTATTTTTACACAGGATTTGTCTGTTTGGATTTTTTTAGATTCCCTCTGAAGGATTCAAAGCGTCTGATTCAGTGGCTAAAAGCTGTTCAAAGGGACAACTGGACTCCCACCAAATACTCGTTTCTCTGCAGCGAGCATTTCACCAAAGACAGTTTTTCTAAGCGTCTGGAAGACCAGCACCGGTTGCTGAAGCCCACTGCTGTTCCTACAATCTTCCAGCTTGCGGAGGAAAAACACGACAACCTGGATTATGTCAGGAGCAGAAGAAAAATAGCAAGCCAGGTGCCGCTGCAGGATGGAGAAGACCCAAGGGAAGGAGGCTGTGAGGTAGTTCAGAGGACCTCACCTTCTGGCAAGGACTTCATGGTGATGCAAGGGACGAAGGAGATGGAGGAGGCATCATTGCAAGCGGAAAGTGAATCGATGTCTGAGGAGGAAGAGAACCTCCACAGCCAGCTAGACAGCCCTCGGAGAAGGACGTTAGGTGATAATTTGATTGCAAAGCCTGGCCCTCAGAAAAAGCCTGAGAGATCTGTGGAGGACTGCCGGAAGGCCACTTGGATGGGGAACTGGATAGCAGACAGAAGTGGTGTGTCTGTTGACGACTTTACCCCTCCTGCCTCTGGTGCTTGCAAGTTCATCGGCTCCCTTCATTCATACAGCTTTTCCTCTAAACATGCCAGAGAGAGGCCGTCCTTCCCTAAAGAGCAGCTAGAAAGAAAAAGGCCAAAGAGAGACGTGGAACCAAGCTGCAGCAGCCATCTGATGGGGCACAATAAGGCTATAGTGGAAGGCTCCCCTACTTCATCCCTCACTGCTACCCCTCAGAAACCTTCACAGGGTTTGTCGGCATCCCCAGCAGACCTCACCCCTCAGCCTGCTGCTGAGGCTGTGGTGGGGCGGAAGGGTGACACAGATGCCAACCCCATGTCAATCAATGAGGTTATCATGTCGGCCTCGGGAGCTTGCAAACTCATCGACTCCCTCCACTCTTACTGTTTCTCCTCCAGGCAGAGCAAAAGTCAGGTGTGCTGCTTGCGGGAGCAGGTAGAAAAGAAGAACGGCGAGTTGAGACTTTTGAGGCAGAGGGTCAGTCGCTCTGACAGTCAAGTCAGGAAGCTGAAGGAGAAGCTAGATGAGCTGAAGAGGATCAGTTTCCCTTACTTGAACAGCCTGCTATCCCAGGACTGTGGTCAGTATGTCCAGTGGCTTTGTGTTGAAGTGTCATTTCCTTAGCAATAAGAGGCTGTTTAAGTTAGAGGTTTTAAAGATGTGACAAGGAGAAAGGCACTTTTTTAGAAGGTAAAGTAGTAGCTTGTGTTAGACCAACAGATACTGGTGAAAGAATTAAGGTTTTGGGCAGATGAGCTATCTCTTACATCCCAAAAGTTTCTGAGAGCGATTCCTTGTTTGGAATGGTAAGTTAGGTCATGGTGTTGCAGACAGCTCTTGTGATGATTTTTTTTCCTTCCTGGGTTGTTTTAACTGGTTTGTGACTCAATAGCACCTGTTAGGATTTGCCTTCCTTTGGAGTATGTCTGTGGATTTTTTTGGTGTGTAAATGAGCTGTCTTGGGCAGCAGTTATCTGAGAAAGCTGCTGGAGCCTTTTCCAGTGATGTAAGAGGTGCTTCTGATCTTAGATTTCATACACTGCGCTTGGTGCTTGTGAGATAGGAAATCTTCCTGAGGTGGTAGGTATCGAATGTGACAATGGCGTTATAATACAGAAAGGTCATTTTTCTGACTGAATGTCTGTGTTTGGTTTGATCATTTCCTTCCTCGGAAGGCAGAAGTCATCAGAAATTGACAATAAAGCAGGAAGAGATGGAGAATGACTTCTCTATCAATGAAAACCAAGAGACATCTGAAAATGTTGGGGAACTCAATGAAGGATAAGGTCCTGTAATAACATTGTTATGGAGAGGTCAAGTTGGGGGATAACCCTTTCTCTTGCAACAAAAAAAGTGCTGTAATATACAGCTGGTAAAACTTCTATACAATGACTCTAGTTGCAAGATACAGTTTTGTGGAAGAATTTAGGACCATGTAATGATGTTTGATGCTTGTGTGGTTGCTAGGAAAATGTTGGGTTGCCTTGTGAAGGGTGCATGACTTGGTGCTTTTTTGGAAAAGTTGTCACCCATGGATGTTTAGCTATCTCCTGATGATAATGCTCGTTCTTTTCTTTAGGACAAGAAATCTCATGGCTTCTAAACAAAGAAAATAACTACAGTTTTAGAGTTCCATAATTGTCATTCTCATACACACATGTGTTTATATGAAAAAGGGTGTCTAGCTTTGTTGGAGTACCTTCAGTGCAACACTTATTGCAAAAATAGTGTCCTAAAGGATGTTTTTATTTATTCTAGAAAGCATGATTTTTCTTTTATTTCCTGAGATGTTCTTATATATACATTTTTGAGAACATGAGAATTATGTATTAAGAATATCTTCTAAAGAACATAAGAATGACGTATCAATTTTCTAAGGGAAAATTATATTTCTTAAAATGAATTGATCAACTCATTACCTGCTAATGTCCTGCCCGCGATGGGCAGTTCTTATGGAACCCTTTGGCTGGTGACTTTTTTAAAGGGTTTGTTGGTGGGTGGCTCTCTTGCTTTTTTATTCTTTTAAGCTTTATCTGGGTGCTCTTCTGCCCTGCAATGCCTTTTGTGTGCTCATAGTAATAATTTAGACAATCAAAATCGTAGAATAGTTAGGGTTGGAAAGGACCTTAAGGTCATCTAGTTCCAACCCCACTGGAATGGGTAGGGACACCTGAACAAGTGCAACTGACTGCTGCTGGGCAGTCTTGTTTATGCCTAGACCCTAAGCTTTACTTGAATACAAAGCTGAATTGAAGAAAGGCTTTTTGGTATTCATACAAATACAGTCAGCTGACATACTAGGTTAATAATAATTATAGTCTTTGGTAGCTCCATTTCAGTTGTCCTGAATCATCTGATGTTTAGTTGAGGTGATGCTATGAGCTGTGAACCTGAGCCTGCATGTTTTTTTATTCTAAGCACAGTGCCTTGGGGATGGGGAATGTAAGTGCAGTAACTGACTGAAGTGACTGTGCAGGTTGTTACGTGTCTGCATCCCAGCTCCACGCACTGTGGGACCTCTCTTTGCTGATACTGAGCCTCTTCCACAAAATCCCAAGCACAAAAGTGAGCTTTAGCCTGAACCTATTAAGCTGATCTTCATTTTGGTACTAGTTCTCAGCTGGTGTTTTCCTCCAGTGAGACAAGTTAATTTCTGCTGGCTGTACCCAAACAGCAGCTAGCTGGAAAGAGCAGGTTTCAGCAGAAGTGCTGTATGTGCACTCCCTGCCAGCCACACATGAGGATCAGTGACTCAGTCTGGCTGAGTTTGGCTCACAATGTGCTCTGTCAGAATGGGTATTTTCCAACCTAAACAATCCTATGAAGCACTCGAGCATTGTTGCCCAACGTGTCTTAACAGGGGAATAGTCTAACAGGTTTTAGAAGTCCCAGGCTCTTTCCTCCACAGCTGCTACAGTGATCTTTTCCATCTTTTCATCAATTCTCCAAGATACAGGGGAGGACCCTAAAAATGCTAGGAGGACTGGCCAGGTTAATAAATGGTTAGAAGGGTGGTACCATAGTTAGGGCTTTGGGTACTTTGAACACAGGACTCAATTTAGTAGGCCAGGTCTACTGGGGGCTGGTGGAGCTGATCTGACAAAAAAGGGGAAGAGTGGTTTTGGTAGGAGGCTTGCCAGACTGGTCAAGGATGCTTTAAACTAGATGTGTTGGGGGAGAGGGGCATCATTCCATCCCAACACACCCAATCAGTTGTCAGCACCTGTAATAAATGCTTGGAGCAATGCAGAGATACTCCAGCCACTCCAGCCAATGAGTGGGCTTCAATTGGAGCTTACCTCAGATGCCCCTAATCAAACATCCACAGCATGGGGAACAAACAAGAGGAATTAGAGATGTGTGCACATCTACTGGGGTATGATATCATAGGCATCACAGAAACATGGTGGGATGGCTCCTATGACTGGTGTGTTGGAATGGAAGGTTACAGGCTCTTTAGGAAAGACAGGCCTGGCAGATGGGGAGGAGGATTTATTAGGGATAGGCTGGAGAGTATGGAACTCTGTCTGGGGGCAGGTGAGCAGTCAGTAGAGAGTTTGTGGGTCAGGGTTAAAGGGAGGACAGCGATGGGAGACATTATTGTGGGGATCTGTTACAGGCCGCCTGATCAAGAGGATGCAGCACTCTATAGATAGATAGGAGCAGCCTCACGCTCATAGGCCCTTGTTCTCATGGGGGACTTCAACCACGCTGGTATCTGTTGGAGGGATGGTACTGCTTGGCACAGGCAATCCAGGAAGTTCCTCAATTTTGTGAAAGACAACCTTCCTTCTTTAAGTAATAGAGGAGCCGACGAGGAGTGGTGCCATGCTTGACCTTGTCCTCACCAATAGGGATGGGCTAGTTGGAAATGTGACACTCCAGGGGAGCCTTGATTGCAGCGATCATGAGCTGGTTGAATTTGAGATCCTTAGGACAGTGAGAAGAACGTGCAACAAGCTCACTGTCCTGGACTTCAAGAGAGCAGACTTTGGCCTCTTCGAGAACCTGCTCAGTAAGGTTCCATGGGATATAGCCCTAGAGGGCAGGGGGCTCAAGGCTTTTTCAAGGATCATGTGCTGCAAGCTCAGGAGTGTTGCATCCCAACTAGAAGGAAGTGCTGCAGGAGGGCCAGGAGACCTCCTTGGATGGATAAGGAGCTGCTGAGGAAAACTAGAAGGAAAAAGGAGACTTATAAAAGGCAGAAGCAAGGACAGGCAGCCTGGGAAGAATACAGAAATGTTGTCCAGGAAGCTAGGGACCAGGTTAGGAAAGCTAAGGCCCAGTTAGAATTAAACTTGGCTAGGGATGTGAAAGATAACAGGAAGGGGTTCTATAGGTACATAGCAAGTAAAAGACAGAGTAGGGACAGCATGGGCCCCCTCTGGAAGATACTGGGAGAAATGGCTACCCTGGATTTGGAGGAGGCTGAGGTTCTTAATAACTTCTTTGCCTCAGTCTTCACTGGGAAATGCTCTGACCACACCACCCAAGTCTTGTAAGGCAGATGCAGGGACTGTGATAATGAAGACCCTGGGCCCACTGTAGGCCCACTGATTTGAGACCATCTTAGGTACCTGAACATACACAAGTCCATGGGACCTGATGAAATCCATCTGCAGGTCCTGAAGGAGCTGGCAGGTGAAGTTGCTAAGCCACTGTCCATCGTATATGAAAAATCATGGCAGTCAGGTGAAGTTCCCAATGACTGGAGGAAGGGAAATAAAACCCCCATTTTCAAGAAGGGGAAAATGGATGAGCCGGGGAACTACAGTCCGCCTCACCTCTGTGCCTGGTAAAATCTTGGAGCGGATTCTCCTGGAAGGCATGCTGAGGCACATGAAAAACAAGAAGATGCTTGATGACAGCCAGCATGGCTTCACTAAGGGGAAGTCCTGTCTGACCAATCTGGTGACCTTCTATGATGCGGCTACAGAACTGATGGACAGGGCTAGAGCAGTTGACATCATCTACCTGGACTTGTGCAAAGCATTCGACGCTGCCTCACACGACATCCTTGTCTCTAAGTTGGAGAGCCATCAATTTGATAGGTGGACCACTCGGTGGATAAAGAACTGGCTAGATGGCCGCACGCAATGAGTTGTGCTCAATGGCTCAATGTCCAGCTGGTGACCAGTAAGTGGTGTCCCTCAGGGATCGGTGTTGGGACCGGTCTTGTTCAACATCTTTGTCAGTGACATGGACAGTGGGATTGAGTGCACCCTCAGCAACTTTGCTGATGACACCAAGCTGTGTGGTTCGGTTGATACATTGGAGGGAAGGAATGCCGTCCAGAGGGACCTTGACACACTTGTGAGGTGTGCTGATGCCAACCTGATGAAGTTTAACCATGCCAAGTGCAAGGTTCTACACCTGGGTTGAGGCAATCCAAGGCACAGGTACAGGTTGGGTGGAGATGAGATTCAGAGCAGCTCAAGGAGAAGGACTTGGGGGTGTTGGTTGATGAGAAAATGAACATGAGCCGGCTTCAGTGTGCACTCACAGCCCAGAAAGCCAGCTGTATCTTGTGCTGCATCAGGAGCATGAGCAGCAGGTCAAGGGAGGTGATCCTGCCCCTCTGCTCTGGGGAAGTTGGGGCTGTTTAGATCAGATGTAAGGAAGAAATTCTTTACTGTAAGGATGGTATGGCAGTGAAGTGGGTTGCTCAGGGAAGCTGTGAATACTCCATCCCTGGCGGTGTTCAAGGCCAGGTTAGCCAGAGCATTTGGTGGCATGGTTTAGTGTGAGGTGTCCCTGGCCATGGAAGGGGGGTTGGAACTAGATGGTCTTTTCCAACCCTAACTATTCTGTGATTCTATGATCTAAACTTTGAATTACCTCACTTGTTTGGTAGGAAAATGTTTCCTGCTCTTTGTGAGCCATTTCTGAGGTCCATGGACCACAGGTTGAGAAATACTTCCAGCAGAGGAGTGCAGTTAGGCAGAGTGCACCAGACAGAAGAAGGTTAGATGTGTCTCCTGGAGAAAAATAGGATGCACTGGGACAAATTAGGGAGAGCCAGTGAGCAAATATGGATCTAGTGTCCTGAGATAGGGGAGCCTACTCTAACAACCCTGTTCCCTGATACAGAAGTACTAACTGACTATCTTGTTCTGCTTGGAAGTTTTTGCAGCTCTGCTGTGTCATACTCCCCCAGTGCTAGCAGATACAGGAGATCTGAGCTGCTCCTTTCACAAGATCACCTTGTCTTAATGTGTTCAGGTTTGGTCCCTTTGTAAAACTACATCTCCCAGAAGGCACTGGGATAACTTGTTCTACCTAGTCATGAGATCACTTCCCTCATAGCCATCTTACGAACCCTGGGCAAAGCACTTGCTGGTGGGCAAAGGTTGTTAGAAAGCTAGACTACGCAATAGGAAAATAACCGTGTGAACTATGGCTGGCAGTGGAACAAACACAGGTATGATTCAATGGGATTGAAGTGTCTGTGTTTATTAGAGGTAAAGCTGTTAGAATTTAGCTGATTGAGCATATGTGAACTTTAGCACAGTGTTTCTGCTTTCGTGAAGGTCGTATTAAAGGCAGGAGAGTTTGTAAAATAAGTCCATGTGAAAAATGATTAGAATTTTGCTAGGAATGTGTAGGAAATCATATTTCCTTCCAGCTTAGATTTATCTTTAAATATTTGTAGAAAGCCAGCATAGAAGTGGGGTTATATATACTTTTTACATGTGAATGAATCATAGCTGAACTTTGAGGACAAGCAGAAAGACTCGAACATTAAATGGCTGGTGGTGTGCCAAGATGGATTTTTCATGCCTGGTCTGTGGGGCCTCAGGTGGTGTTTCCTATCAAGGTGGCAATAGGTTTTCATTTGTGTTGCAGAAAATAACCAGCAAAATCTTGTCAGCAGCACTGAGAAGTGGGGTTGTACAAGTGTGCAAGATACTGTACTTTCATTTGTCTGAGCAGGACTTGAACAGCGATGTGTCCCAGTCCCGTTCAGCTTGAAAATAGAACAGTTACAATGGGTTGCAGAGATGTGCTGTCAGAAAGATTGCTTCTAGCAGAGCAGGCACTGCTAACCGGGCAGCGGGGTAGTAATTTGGAGCTAGATTTTGGAAGAAAATTGATTTTGTTCTGAGGCGGCTGGTGCTGCTTGTGACTTCTTTTTCCCACCTTCTCTGGGATAGGGACAGCTGAGGTTCCACCATCCGGTGGTGGTTTCCACATTTTAAGCACATAGCACTTCACCACCAGGTTCTGCACCCAGGCAGCGGTATCTTACCCCAGTGCAGCAGCCCAAATGGGTTTACCTCTGTGTTACGAATTGTTCTGCTTCCATTGTTACAACCACCCCCACAGGTCATTTGCCACCATCCATGAATCAGTATAAAGTACTGGCTGTTCTTCTCATTAAGCACTGTCCAAGGCCAGCTGGATGGCTTTCACTTTGGCAAACTGACTTGACCCACTTTCTCCTTCAGCAGTTTCTGCAACTTGTCAGGGAGGACTCCTTCCATCTCTGCTTTCTCACAATACAGCAGGACCCATCAGTAAACAGGAAATGTTGCTTCTCACTTTCTGGTAGTTTATTGTACAGTAGGGCATCCTCAGCATGTGCCACCTCCTTCTCTGATTTTGATAGCGTTCCGAAATTTTTGCCTTCTGACCATGATAGTCTACTGTTAGTTTCCACTCTCCATTAGACTTTCACACGGGCCATATGGGGCTATTAAATGGTGGGCGGGTCCTGCTGATCACTCCTTGGCTGTCCAGTCTATGGATCAGTTTATGGATGGAAATCAGGGAGTCTCAGTTGGTGTAATATTGCCACTGGTGCACTGTTGGGGTTGCAGTTGGCACTTGTTGTTCTTTGACCTTCAGCAACCCCACAACAGAAGGATCCTCTGAGAGACCAGGCAAGGTAGATAGCTGCGCAGTTTCCTCCGTCTCCAAAGCAGCAATATCAAAAACCTATTGGTACCCTTTTGGGTCCCTTAAATACCTATTCCTGAGACAGTCTGTGCCAAGGATGCATGGAGCCTCTGCATCAGTTGGTTTGGGGTGCTTTTTTGCTCCTTCTCAGTCAGGCTGATTTCAGCCTCCAGTACAGTCACCTCTTGGGATCCTTATGTCACACCAGAAATATCGATGGGTTCTACTCCTTGACAGCTTGATGGCATCAGGGTACAATGTGCACCAGTGTTTACTAGGACCTTATACTTCTATGGGACTGACATGCCAGGCCATCTGATCCACACAGGCCAGTAAACCTGATTGTCTCTATTGCATTCCACTTGCCTAGGTAGCATATAACATCTTCCTTGAAGTCTTGCCTTCATGGCTGACAGGAGTCACCTTCAGAGGCTGAGTCCCCCTCTCAATTCTCTCTTCCTTAGCAAGTGTTCCCAGCTGCTTGGCTTCCCTACTAGTTCAGCTCCATTATCCCAGCATTGGAGTAGCCAGGTGATAATGTGCTCAACTAGCTGACACTGAAATCTTTCTGCATATCCTGCGGCTCACTTGGGGCCAGGGATCCAGAGGTTATCTCTTGTTCTGCCTCTTCCTCCTGTTCTTGTGATGGCCTTGCTTCTACTTCAGTAACTGTGATGATTTTCATGTCCATTTCTTCTTGGACCAGGCCCCAGCATGTTGCAGTGATTTGTGTCTCTGGAATTGCAGGATGACAGCATACTCTTTCCAAATATTGTACTAGTTTTTCTGGATTCTGCACTTACTCAGGGGTGAACTCCCGAAGCAGTGGAGCTGTCCACTGCCCTAGGTCCTTGTCCACGCTATCACCCACACCCTGTCACTAATAACTCTCCAGCCCTGTGAAAGGTCTCTCAGTGGTATTCTTAAATAGTTGTTACCTTAAGTTGTGAACCTTAAACAGGACCCAAACTATGTTCAGCAAGATGCAGGTTCCCAGCAGAAAGACCAGGTTGGTTTTAAGGATATTCAAAGGGTATTCAGAATCTTTAAAATTCTTCAATGGTATTGTAGTCAGACTAGAGAAGAATGAAGACATCTGGAGGAAGGAGGAAGGGAAAGAAGGAATAAAGCTGTCTCCCACATAGGTGGGCTCTCCAAGGAGAGAAAGCAAAAGGTGTAATTATTAATAGTTCCCAACAGATGACTCCCAAAATACAGAGGTGATGACCATGCTGAGTACACATTCCAGGTTAGTTTCATGTCCAGTGTTTCTATTGTATTATAACTGGCTTACCACAGAGATTAGAAACAGAGGCAATAACACATTAGTGCTTGGTCATGAAATTAATTACTAAGATAGGCAGCAAGGGGCAAATTTATGAATAATAATAACATTCCCAGTTTTTAGAGAAGAGATGGAGCTAGTGCATGTCACTTCTAGGAGAGCTGTACTGGTTTACTGTGGGGACCATCAGCAGAGTGCATTAATGGGTGCAACACTCAGGGCAGCAGGGCATAAAGCCACCTTTTGTAGTTATATATAGCAAAGGTTCACTAAGCAGTGCTGCTCCTTAATTGCCAGATCCTTAATGATGATTTAAATCCAGTAAGTGACACTGAAGAAAGGACTGCAGGAGGCTGCCTGGCTGTGGCTGTTGACCCAGCACTTTGAAGACTGAGAAGATGTTGTGTGGATTTGGTTTTTCGTTTGGGGGTTGGTTTTGTTTGAGTTGGTTTGGTTTTTTTCGCTGAAGATTCCTGTAGCTTAGGGGAAAATGTGGAATGGTTTTGTGTTGGAAGGGACCATAAAGCTCATTCAGTTCCCACCCTCCTGCCATGGGCAGGAACACCTTCCACTAGACCAGGTTGCTCAAAGCCCCATCCAAC
>JASSUY010011591.1:0-48599 GCA_032466535.1 Forpus xanthops | reverse complement strand
CTGCCCAACCTGTAGCTGTGCCTGGGATTGCTCTGACCCAGGTGTAGGACCTTGCACTTGTCATGGTTAAAGTTCATGGGGTTAGCATCAGCCCACCTTACAAACTTTGGCACTACACTGCTGGTTTTTTTTTTTTTTCAGATAGACTATTTTCTATATTGAAATACATACTAGGGTGCGAGGATCCAAATTCAGGTTTAATAGTCTTCTCTTTTCCCCTCATTCTACATGCCCACCCACAGTCAAGTGTTGTTAGAGAACCAACATTGTCTCGGGAAAAAAACAACCAAATCATATTATGCATGTGTAATACTTCTTCCTAAATGTCTTTCAGTCAGTCTTCATTAAAGTATCAAGCAGCCAAGAAGCATGAGAGCATGTTCAGTAATCCCATATAAAAACTGAAAGTCTGTTCCTCCTTTCTGTGGTGCTCAGGGTGCACCAAAATGTGCTCCACCAGATTGTCTTCCTTTTGAGTTTCTCTGTCAGCTAGGGAGGCTGTATTGAAACACTGCTTTTTTTTTTTGGTGCGTGTATGTACGTGTGTGTGTGTGTGTATGTATGTGTGTGTGCTGGAACTTGACTGCAATTCTAGATTGCAATTTTCCAACAAATCATTTTAGTCTTAGTGTCTAGCACCTCTCCAAGCTCTTCCCAGCTGCTGCTGAATTTGGCAGATGTTTTGGATGTGCAAGGGAACTAGAGACCCATTTCTCACTGTAGTTAAATTAAGTTGCAGACACTGTATGAGTCTTCCCTTATGAGTGGCTTTGATGGTCTCCTTTATTTTAACATGGAATTTTCATTTGTTTAAATAGGAGTTTACAACTTGCCAGTTATATGTGTTGGGTATTTTTTTGGAGGCTTATTCATGAAGAAATTCAAGATAAATATCTATCAGGCTGCAAAAATAGCGTTCTGGGGGTCTTTACTGGAATACCTTCTCTACTTTGGTGCCTATTGGACTATCTGTGATACTTCACCAGTTGCTGGCCTAACAATTTCTTATGAAGGGTAAGACACAAGAAGACTTAGGTCTTAAGACACCTGAATGATTTTTCTTGTCAAGAATCAGCCAGAGAATCCACACCTTTGCAGCATTTTAGTTTAATGGTCTAAATTCTCCAGGATTTTTACTTGTATGAGACAATAGGTCTGTCTTCTGTTATCTCTGTTTTAAACAATAAAGTGTATTAGAAAAGATATCCACATCAAGAATCATGCCATTACATGTCCATATTAATTCTTTAATTAAGGTAATTATACATTCAAGTCATGTAACTGCAGGTGGAAATAAATATTCGATAAAATTAGGCATACAGGAATAAAATTTCAGTACTATTGAGTTATCAGAGGATATTTCATCTTGATTTGAAGCCTGCCATTAATCACTGGGCAGGGTTGTGTGTCTGTAAAATGCACAAGTAGGGAAATATATGATGTTTATAGACAATCAAGAACATACATGCAGAGGTAATAAAACCCATGGAGGGTATGCATACATATCTATTGTTTGATAATATTAATATAATCATAGAATCATAGAATAGTTAGGGTTGGAAAGGATCTTAAGATCATCTACTTCCAACCCCCCTGCCATAGGCAGGCACACCTCCCACTAAACCATGCCACCCAAGGCTATGTCCAACCCGGCCTTGAACACTGCCAGTGATGGAGCATTCACAACTTCCCTGGGCAGCCCATTCCAGCGCCTCACCACCCTTACAGTGAAGGATTTCTTTCTCAGATCCAATCTAAACTTCCCCTCTTTAAATTTGAACCTGTTGCCCCTTGTCCTCTCACTACAGTCCCTCATGAAGAGTTCCTCTCCTGCATCCCTAAAACATCTTACAGAAAAATAGAAAGTTACAACTGTAGGATAAGATTATGTAGGACTGTGTCCTGGATCAATACGTGAGCTAGAATAGAACCTTAAGCATTGCAAAAGGTTACTGTAGGTATTTCATTACCAAAATATTTACTTACTTTCTAAATGTATTTCAGAATAGAACAATTTTCATACGCAGAAAGTACTCTACTTGCTGGCTGCAACAGGGACTGTGATTGCCCACTTAAAATATGGGACCCTGTTTGTGGGAACAATGGAATCACCTACGTGTCACCTTGTCTTGCTGGGTGCAAATCCTCAAGAGGAACTGGAAAAAGTATGGTAAAGCGTGTATTTTATTATGCTGTGACTATGAAATATAGTAGGTGAGAAATATCCATGTCAATATAGGCTGGGTAATACCCATACATGTACATTTAAGTGGACATATAAGGTGATACATAGAGTTGGAAAAATTCCTTGTGTGGCAACAGAAATTCCAAACTGAATATGAAAATTAGTTTGTTTAAATTAAATAATACAATGAAGAAGCCTCCTTTTCTTCTAATAATCAAAGGAGTATTAAATGCTCAAGATGGAATAAGAAATTATTCTCAGGGTATTGACAGCTAGAAACCTGACTGCCAAAGAATATTTCAGCTAAAATTAAATTCTTTAGCATGAACTTAATATTCTCTTTTGCCCTGTAGAGTTAAACAAGTAACTGGGTATTATAGAGTTTAATTATCTTACTTAACAATGCATTATCCATAAGAAAAATTTGTAAGTTCTAATTAGATTGAAACCAATCAAAAATAACGAGTTCAATAAACCCCCAAATCATACAGGAATTAGAAAGCCTCTATTTTACAAATATTTTAGGGAAGTATTAGATAATAGGGCCAGACACTGATGCCCTTGAACACTTTGGCTGACATTTGAGAGCCCTTATTGTGGCAATAGTCTCAATGATTTCAGTAGAAGCAAGTGCTTGAGTGAGAATATTGCAACCCAGCCTCAATCAAACCTCTGTTTTCTTCTGGTGTGTGAAAGAAGACAATACATTATAAAAAAAGAGTGTCAAACCTGTTGAAACTGAAAGGTCCACATAACTCTGCTGGAAAATCAGGACACTTTTGATCATGGCCTCCTTGAAGAACCACTCACCCAGCTGCAGAAGACCATAGCTCCTTCCCACTCTCTTACCCAATGTGCTGCATACAGATGATGGTTGAACCTGTGCCTGGCAACAGGGAGAGAGGCTGCAGTGCAGTGCTGCACATACATAACATCCACATTCAGGAGATAGGGAGCTAGGTGCCAGGTGTGCGAGTTTCAAATTTGGTGTGTGAGTTTTGATAATCCATGTGATCAAAGTACTCTTTTGACAGGTATTTGAAAACTGCACCTGTGTTGCAGCCTCAGGGTTTTCATCTCAAAATATCTCTGCAACTCTGGGCCAGTGTGATGGAGAAGAAAACTGTGAGAAGATGCTTCATTATTTTTTAATATTGTCATTAGTCTGCAGCTTCATTTTTTCCTTAGCAGCCATGCCTGGATACATGGTCTTAATAAGGTACAGTAAAATGTCCTTATCATCAAAAAACTACTGGAGTTTTTATTCTGAGATCAAATACCCTCAAGAATTTAAAGTATGTTAGTTTGTGTTTGAAAACAGGAAGAATATGATAATCTTGTGTCATTTCTGTGCTAAGGTTTAGTGTCAGCTTTATAACCTGCTGCTTCTTGCTATCAGCTGTATCCTTAATTAGTGTAGAGTCAGTGAACCAAGATATTGAGAGTTGTGTGTGATACCCATGTCTTGATGGCATCCACATGGTGCTGGTTGAGGCACAACTATCTTACACAGTGCTGGCCTCAGTCCAAGGACAACTGCTTTTCCTTTTGTGAATTTGGCAGTCCTAGCTAAGGAACTTCAGTGTCAACTAATGAGGGTAATGAGCTTTTTCAACCAATGCTGTAATTATAATGGTTTGGGGCTAATGTGATAGTTTGCTGGGAAAAAATATGGAAAAAGAAGGAAAAGAAGAGGTAAACATTTCTTATTAATATCTCCTCTGCTAAATGGTGTAAAATGTAATTATCACATACATAGGTCCCTAACGCCCGAAGAAAAGTCATTTGGAGTAGGCATCCATGGACTAGCTTCAAGAGTATTTGGTAAGAAAAGCTTTAACACACTTCAGAAGCACAGTTAGGTCTGATCTAGAGTTCAAGGGGCTTGACACAGGAGTCTACTATGGAGTCTACTATGTAGTGCCTTTGATCAGGAGGAATTTGACTTTTTACAGATCTAGGCAGCATGGCAAATTAAAACAGCTTTCAGTTTGCATTTATTTATACTGGGAAATAGGCTGACTATATTGGCTGCTCATCTGAAAGCCATTTTGCATTTCTTTACTCTTGTTATATATT
Source organism: Forpus xanthops (assembly GCA_032466535.1). Lineage (NCBI taxonomy): Eukaryota > Metazoa > Chordata > Aves > Psittaciformes > Psittacidae > Forpus > Forpus xanthops. The sequence continues at coordinate 44,335 of JASSUY010011591.1, read as the reverse complement.
CATTGAACACAGCATTGGCTAATGAGAAAAAGTGTTGCGTTTTGAATAGAAATCACAGTCCATATTGTAGCATATATATATTGTAAACAACAGGAAAGAAAATCTGTGGTTGAGGGTAGGTGGATAAGGAAGAGGAGAGAATATAAGAAATACAGAGAACATGGTTCATTCTGCAAGAGGACAGGACAGACAGACTAGGTGAGAAACCGCATAGGTTCTATAGTGTGTCTGCTAATCAGAAGAAATATGCTACTCACAAAGGTGTTGCTAATATTCTTTTCAGCTGGAATCCCATCTCCCATTTATTTTGGAGCTTTGATAGATACGACTTGCTTAAAGTGGGGTACTATGACTTGTGGTGGAGAAGGAGCATGTAGGATATATGACATTGTCACATACAGGTATATTTTCTACTTTATTTTAATTTTTCCTGCTTACGGTATTATTACATGCATAGAGATATAATTTTACACTCTGTATTTTCCTAGTAGACCAACTGCTCCTACATTAGAGATTTGACACTTTGTCATTGGCTTTATTTGTCAAGAGCAGCATTTGCCACAGATGGTGGAACACCCTCTGAACAGAAATGTTCTCATGCTGTAATTACTTCATTAATAGGCTTTCATGAGAGCACATCTTAAAACACTGAATTCTGATTAAAGAAATAAAAATAAAAGCGGTAAGCCCTTGTGGAAAACTGTTAAATGGCTGACTATGCAATATCATGGTTGAAATAGTACTTGAATTAAAATACAGGAGAAATTTATAGAGAGGATATAGGTATGCAAGTTGAAATTGGCCCACAATACTATGGTCATACTTTTGTAGTCTTTCGAGAAGCAATGTGGAAATTCTGAAGAAAAGCCTTGCTGAATAGTGATCTCAGGGTGATTCCTTTTAGTACTGTGTTGACTTTGATTTGAAAGAAAAATGCTAGTTCATGAATACCTAGTAGTTTTACTCAGGTGGTCTGAGCTGGTCTTTTTAGGGCTCTCTCTTTTCCCTGTGGAGAGATCTATAAAGGTACCAGATGGCTAACTTTGCTGCCTAAATCAGTTGCCTAAATATGGGTCATCTAAATAGCTGTTTTGTTGCTACTGACATAGTCTCTGCTCTTCTATTGTCTTCTGTGAGGTCCAAAAGGCGAGGGCACAAGCTTTTGAGTGGCTGGGCAATTGTTGCAAAACAGTGTATGCTGAATAGTTTTGCTGTTTTTTCACAAAAGCATTTATTTAATGAGGCTTATCCTTTATTTCAGGTGGCTCTATCTCGGCCTGCCAGCACTATTACGTGGAGTGTCCTATATTCCAAGTGCAGTAATTCTCCTTATTTTAAAGAAGAAACTTAAGACTGAAAACCAAGTCTTATTAAATGCACCAGTAGAAATGCAGGATAAGAAACAAGAAGCACGGAAATAATATTTCAAAGCAAAGCGAGACATACTGTGAACAAGCCTTGCAGTGTAAAATATTTGTGAAAGATTTCATATTTTAGTGAAATTGGGCAGAGATTAATAGAATTATACGTAGATGTATCCTAATTTTGTTATTCAAAAAGTATCAGTTTATAAACAGAAGGTACTGTAAAAATGTGTTTAGTGCAAAAGAACAAGAAATAGAAATAAGCAAACTTACAAAATGCTAGGTTTGAGTTGCATGAACAAAGGACTGTGAAATTAATAGAAACATTATGTTTACAGTCCTGGTTTCACTGAAGATAGTGGGAGTTTTGCAACTGACTCCAGTGATGCCGGATTTCATCTTGTAATTCTACAATGGCTACTGCCAGAGCCTCTTTCATTGGTGTTTTCATTATAGCTTCTTTGGGCCTGAGTTTTCCATAAATTTATTTAATTACACTGTTGGTCCTTTCAGGCAGGGGCTATTTGTTATTCTGCATAATATAGGTGGTTAATATACTGGGAACATGGCTTATGACATGGTTTGGTGCTGTGGTAACAATAACAAATAAAAAAAGAAAAAATATTTTTTAAACTACTGTGTTAGGTGGTGTTTTAGGTTTGCACAGAGCAGGGACAAGGAAACATTCTCAGGATCTGTTGCTTCAGTTGCATTCACTGAGGAAGGGAGTAACTCAAACATTAAGAGTGCTAGAAAAATAATTGTAAGTATTTTACCCATCATATTGCTGTCTGCTAAATCCTATACTTTCTCATGTCCTATATGACACAGACTTACTCCTATTTTATCAACCCAGGACTTTCTGCAGCCACCAAAAAATGGGAAGGGTATTTCTCTCAAGTAGTTACATTAATTTATATTCTATTTTGCTTTAAGTTGTCTTCTTAACCATGTGTGTGCATGTGCTTGGAATTGCTTCCTGCCCTTGTGGAATGAATGAAAAAATCAATTTCTTCCCATGGAGCAGGTAATCAGTACCAGAATTTAAAGATACTTCAAATAAAGGAGTTCCTTACAATGAACTCTTTTAAAAAGATTTCATAGCCACTTCCTCTCTTTGCATTGGGTGATGGAGCTGAGCAGATGGAAGAGGAAAAGAAAAAGACAAGTGTGATGCAGTCTGTAACAGCAGAGCAGAGAGTGCCGTTCTCTCTTCAGCTTCAGCAGCTCAGAAGCTTTGTGAACATTTGAAGCACAGCTAATTTCCAGCATTGTTCTTGCTACCACAGGGCACTTAAAGCCATCATTCTTTCTTGTGTATATTATATTCCTCCAAAGCTGGAGTTAAAAATCTTTTTCAGGCATTTAGTCACAGTTTGGTGCCAAGGTAACCTGGGAAACATGAAAAGTTACAGTGTGCTGAAGTTTCACAGCTGTAGGAAACAAAAGGTCTTTGTTAGGTAGGTAAATCTGTGCCATTTAAATGGACAATTGCCAAAGAGTCAGGCCTCATTAACTCACTGTGTTCTGAAATGGAAGGAAGCAGATAGGAAGGTTTCCAAGTTTAAAATTTAGCAGTTTAGTAGTTACATTAACTTTCTTTTTAGTTGTTCCAGTTTACCTGCTTAAGAATGCGGCAGTGAAATAGGCCACCTTCGTGAACTGCTTTGAAGTCATTACCTTGCTACTCAGACTGTTTGTCAACTAGGAGCTGGTTGGATGATGGTGTGGTAGAGAAGCTTCTCAGCATAAGTCTGTGGTGGGAACATTACTTTCCCAGAGCAAAACCAGGAAACAGAGTGTGCAGGTCATTCCAAAGTAATCGTCATAAATCCTCTATGATATGCCATGTCTGGGAGGTCAGAAAAATACTGCAAAAAAAAATGTTGGATAAATGTAGACCTATTCTTTCAAATGTAAAGCAAAACCTTAGACTTGATCCTTCTAAGTTTTGAGTTTGCTGACCTTGATTCTGCAAAGCATTTAAGTATGCACTTACCTTAAAAATGAGTGGCCTTATCGATGTGTACTGTTAAAGTAGGTGATGTCGGACATTTCAAGACAGTCGCAAACTGACACACATTTGAAAAGAGGCTATCTGATGTGGGTTACAGCGCGTATTCAGATGATATTCACTGCGCTTGAAACTTTGGGACAATCCTAGCTTGATGTTTCAAACACCAAGGCTTGTGCCTGCATTGTAAGTAGCAGAAGCCACAAATGGGAATAATGGCAACAGATGTAACAGTAGATGTAATGTGTTTTATAAACCACATGAGTATTTGGGTTAAATCCAGTGTCAAATTAATACAAATGAGTGCCTGGAAGCTAAGCAGATGGCTTTCACAGCACAATCCACCATGTTACATTGTCACTGAGGTTTCAACTCAGTAAAGATTGTCTGTGAGTTGAATTTTGATCTGTTACCTACTATCTACACTTACTAAGTGGAAAGCTAGGTGCTGGTGCCTGGATACAGATACTGTCAGACACCGAGAAATAAACACTTGATGTTTCAGTGTGACCAATGCAATCACCTTGAAGGTATTTTAAAGACAATGGTACACAAACCATGCACAAATGTATTTGACATGTATTTATCTAGCATTTTATACTCAATAATGATCCCTGATGGTTCATTGGGTTTTTTTTGACTATGATCAGGCGCTGAGCTATCATTTTCAAAAAAACAAAGTCTTCAGTATCTTACCAAAAAATGTCAATACATTATAAAAAGCACATCTCAATGCATATGCAGGTTATATTTGGGGTTTTCGCTATTTGCATTATTGTCTTTGTATCAACTTTAAATTTTAATAGCTACTTTATTGCCAAATTTCTTAGTATTTTACAAGTAATTATTTTAAATGTATCCTAAAAAATGCTGTGTCTGGTATAAATTTCATTGTCTTCCTGCTGCTTCTAAGAATTGAAACCTACTCTTTTGGCACAACTAAAAATTTCTGATTATTGTTCAAGTTATGGTGTGGTTTGGTTTTTTTTTGTTGTTTGTTCGTTTCTATTTATTTTTTTTTTTTTTTTTTTTTTTTTTAGGAAATTCTTCATTTGGGAGCTAAAAATGTTACCTGGCAAGTTGATTTTAATTAGTGGACATAAGGGAGTTGTTGCAACCAAAACTGCATAATTACATAATAATTTAGCTGAGTATACATCAGTATGACTGATATATGATGTGAATGCTGGCTTTGTGATGCAAACATGAAAACATAGATAGCTTCTGAATACATGAGCATTGCAAGCTTATTTTCTTTTTCAGTCATTTCAACTAAAGTGAAAACCAGGCCATTTCTGTATTTTTTTTTTTAATCACATGTCAAGTTTTAGCCAATAAATCCTTGCCACAGACTCTTTGCATCTAAACAAGCCTCCTTGCACCAGAAGCTAATTCAATCTGCAGGTGTGGAGAAAGGAAAACCTTGAGCATACGTGGAGAGGATTTAACATGCAAAAAAGCCAAATCACTTTCCAATTTATGTAAGGCTGGACATGTGATAAAAACTGGATATATCCTGCAACAAGTTATTGGCTACTGCTGCTTTTTTTAACAGAATTTTTGTTAGTCTTCTCCTTTCTTAATAAGGCGTAACGTGTTCCTAGTTATGCTAGTTGGGATTTTGAACTTTCATTGTTTAGGACTTTCTCTGAGAATGTGGAAAATTACTAGGTAATTGTCCCTTTCGTGCTTAGTTCAGAGAATCAAGGGTATGGGTTTCTTAAATCACAGGAGACTTAAAACTCAGAACAAAAAGTATTAGATCCCTTTAGAAGGTGCATCTTGGGTATCACAACACCTAATGTCCCTTCATGTATGGCAGCTCCATGCCAGAAGCATGATATAATGCCTGTTAACTTACAACAGAGGTGCTCACGGGATAGACCCACTGTTTGTTCAAGGGCAGACATGCATGTGACCATCTGTGACAGCTTCCCGGATTCTTATATCCTGGGCAGTTTAAGAGGAATATCTTCACTGGACGGGCAGAAAGCCCATTACAGGTGCAAAACAGTGGTGTGAAAGAAAAGGTTCGTTACAAAGGTCTTGCTTTTTAAAAGGCCTTGACCCTTGTGTTTGTGTAAAGGCTACCTAGCCTTATAATGTTATCATTTGAATGGTTCCAAAACTGGCTTTGAAAAAACCAAACTTCTCATTTTAAGTTAATTAAACACAGAGTGGTCCAGTTCGTGCTGTACCTTCGCTGTTACTATTGTTTCAATGCAGCTTTCTGGAAGGCTGGAGCCTAGGCAACTGCATGCTGTTTGGCACATGATTTTTATTTCTTGTGTAGGTCCTAAGCCTATCTCAAAGAAACTTTCTGCTACAAAGACAGAAAAAAACAAGCTTAAATTTCTGCAGAATTTTCCAGAATTTCAAAAAACTGCAAGAGGGCATGAGCCCTGCTTTTTAGTTGTTGTCTTGTAGTTTTCTACAGAAATACTCATTTTGGCGATTCAACCCTGGTGAATTTGAATAATAGGATTTGCAACATTGCTGTTGCTACTTCCGGACTTTCTTCCACATATGACCAGGGGCTTGCAGGAATATTCCTTTCAAAGGTATATATATGCATGCGCACAGACAAATGGACAAATTGTTTATGCTCTTCTTCATTTTTCAGGCATTACAGTTTAACAGTCTACTAAGTGACTTCACTTCTCCTTTTAATCCTTTTTAAGTAGAAATTTGGCTCCCGAAATACTGTCCTGGGTGCTAGAGAAGTGATTTCTAAATTCAAATATACCAAACACTGAACTATTCACTGTTTCCAACCTCTGTTAATTTATCTTGCTATGTTTTCAGGTCAGGCAAGGCCCTGAGCAGTAGAGGCTGGATACAATTATGAGCTTTCCTCACAATCGGAGACCTTAAGGGTGCAATTTAGGTTCTCCCTGCATTAATTAGCAAAGGCTAATTTTTTAAAGGCTAAAAGGTGTGTAGAGAAGAGCTTAGATTTCTCCAAATCTTATTTCTGTACAAGCATTGTGAACTCGATACTGCATTCTTCCATGGCAGCAGACTGTGATATTGTTAGAAAATGAATTACAGCTTCAGTTAATACCCGGGGAGGCAAAGAACTGGGTAGGTGTGGGAGAGCTATTTTGCTTCAGCGCTATGGACTGGTAAATCACACAGAAATCCATACCACACAGAAATCCTTCTGCCATTTATTTAGTTGGCTTTAATACTGAGGATGAGCTATTGCAACCATTCAGTGTTGTTGGCACAGTTGGTAACTTTTTTCCCCCACACACTTTTCAGAAATGTGTGTTTTCACAGTGTGTGCAATACCAAATAAAGGAGAGTTTACAAGCTTGCAGTTCAGTCAGTCTTCCAGGTGCAAAGATGACTAATAAGGAATTACTCTGCAAAATTCAAAGGCCTGAATGCCCTAAATTGACAGTTGAGCCATCAGTGACAATTTGCATGTTTATTATCACAAACTCAAAAAAACATGTCAGCTTTAAATGAAGTGACAGGAAAAGAGAACACTACAATTAAGGTTAGTCTGAATTTGCCTTTCGTTTAAAAAATTAAACAGGCAGGTACCAAGAGGGCCTGTTTAGATTGCATTTGCATGGAAAGGAATACAGATAACTCCAGGATGCACAGTGATCCTTACTTACTATTTATGCATTATAGGATAACAGGTGGAAGATTTGAGTTGCTCTGGGCATCAGACTTTAGCCAGTCAGGCAACAGCCAAGGATTAATACCTGCATAACATTTAGCAAGTGCAATGTGTGCTGGAATAATCCTTGTAATCCAGACAACACTGTGGAAAAAAATGGTGCATTGGCCTAGACTATCATGTAAATTATAATAATGTAGTCTGTAACCTTTGTCGTTTTGATTTTATAACTACATATGTACCTCTGTCCCTCACTGGAGGCTTTGCCAGATGCCACTGATGCCTTTCAGCTAGATGAGTTGGCCTCAGTCACCTCAGACTTGCAGTACCAGTGGGATCCTCCATAGCTCCAGTACAATTTGGGCTTTGCTTGAGAAGAAAAACTACTTCCCAAGTGTGTTGGGCTGGCAGGTAACTCTATGATAAAAGATGTTGCTTGCAGTAAGTAGAAAGGAGAGGGCAATAAGCAGAAGTTGTGGCTGATGTCCCTTATATTGCCACCACAGCAGGGGAAGAGCATCTTGAGCATCTGGCTTTGGTGTAACAATTGCACCACAAGCTGCAAATTTGAATGCCCTGGCTGTAAAGGGGATTTAAATTACTGCCTGCTTGTAAAGTGCTCATGCTGGAGAATGTAGGCAGTGACAGTAATGTGCAGATGGAAACAATTTCATGTTTTAGGCCTTTAATTCTAGTCTTAATCCAGTTGCTTTAGTGCTCCTGAGTTTATAAAATAAATTTTACTGAGTACATTAAGTAAATTACATTCTCTACTGCCAATAAAAGATTATTCCTTGGCACATATTTATTAATGTTTGTCAAGTCTAATTTTAAAATATGATGACATGGCTTACATTACTTCTCTGGAGTTTGTTTTACACTCTGTTAATTTTACTGTCTTGGAACTTTTCCCAGTATGTCACAGACACCCTATTGTGTTCATTATTTATTTAAATATAGAATTTCTCATCCAATTTAATATTAATTTTTTCCTCTTTGATAATTTTACATTCTACAGATATTGCATCAATCTCCCTAAAGTAAGCCTGTACCTTCCATATGTACTGAGGACCTTATGATCTGTTCCAAGAACATACTAAATTTGTGAGATGTTCATCTAATGAATGGGTTCTTGACTGGCATATTGCTTTATTGCCTTGAAAAAGATCTTCCAGTAGTGCTTTAACCACGGTCCTCCTACGTTTTTATACTGTGTGATTTTTTTTTTTGCCTATGAGTTTTTTCTACAGTTTCTACCATTTACAAAATAAACCCAAAAAACTGTTTTGTAAACTGTGTTGTCATTGCTCCTGTGTACCTGAATGTCAGAAACTCATTCCAGTGACTCCTATTTTCCCTTTTCAGAACCTCTGCAGCCATCAGTGAGAAAAAAAAGAAATGGGTTGCCATGATGCTGGGTGACCCAAATAGTGAGCATGCTGCCTTTTTAGTTGTAACTATATCACTGATGTTACCTATGATTTTTCTTACAGCTTGTAGAGGAAGATATCTTTACATTTTTTAGTAGAAGAAAGATATTCCCATTGCCTGAGATTATGCTGCATAATATTTTCAGTGATAGTTCACAGTATGTTTGCTTTAGATACTCTTTATATATATAAAAAAAAACAACTACCTCAAAACCTATCGCTGCAACTAATACTTAAAAAAATTCTTAATTCATTATTTCATTAAAACACAAAACTCTACCTAAAATATTATTTCAAAAAGTAACTGTAAGACAAGTGGACTTCCTTATAACTGCAAAGAGAAATTCTGATCTGGGAAGAATTAGGTAATGTTTTCCTTGAAGCTTCCCACGTCTAGCATTTTATAAGTGAAAGCATGAAATTTGTAAGTTTTTCTTTAATGACTTTTAATACATAATTTAGTAGCAAAAAGGAAACCCCTAAGTTGCATGAGTAGTAATAGTCTTGCATATAAAGGTATTTTAAGGTTTCTTCATATTAAAAAGAATGAAGGTAAGTTTATAACATCCTACAAACATAATGCAAACAAATTGGTATTGAGCCATTCCTCCTATGTTCCCCACCAAGGATAGAGTGAAAACTATTTGAGAATTACTTAGCCATACTGTGAGTTATTATTGCACTTTTGAATGCAAGAACTAGCTAGCATTTAAGCACCAACCACTTTGATAGGCAAAAGTGGTGCAGGTACCTCATAATGCTCACAAGAGCTCTCTCTGTGACTTTTGTCAAATTTACTGTAATCCACAGGCTTTGCATTGGTCTTTCCAGCAGAGTTTCTCCTGTGTTTTGGTGTTACCATCCACAGGGAGATGAGATTGAAAATGTGCTACTTGTGCAGGCATGTTACTGGAAGTGCCAAGAGTTAACTATTTGCAAGTGGAGGGTGTCCCTCCAGCAGTGCTTTGCTCATGAAGGCACAATCGTACTTCGTGATCCTGCTCTCTGGTGCATGGAGACTCACTCCTCTTTGTATTCTGGTTCAGGTGTATTTTGCACTCCTGCTGAACTGGCTTAGGCAGTGGGTTGCTCTCACTCTGAGCTGGAACTTAGAGAGGTCAGTAGAGATATCGGCCTGAGAAATCCACCACTACTAACATGTGAATATGACTTCATTTTGGTTATTTTCTGCTTCAGAGTTGCTTATTTTCTGGTTTGTTTTTTTTTTTTAAAAAAAAACAAAAAAAAACAAAAAAAAAACAAACAAAACAAAAAGCCACAAACTTTCTGCAGTATGAAAGGGCTGCAATTTTTAGAATCTAATTTTCCCCATCAGTTTATTAGGTTCATGTTTAATACAACTTGCACACAAGATACTTCTAAAAGGTGATTTCCAATGGCAAACATTGCAGATGTGCACTCCTCTTCTGAAGGTGGTCAGTAGTTGCTACACTTCTCCTTTGCAGCTCTGAAAGCATCCCAAATATATTTGTTTGGACTATGGACAGTGGGATTGAGTGTGCCCGCAGCATGTTTGCTGATGACATGAAGCTCTGGGGTTCGGTTGATACATTGGAGAGAAGGAATGCCATCCAGAGGGACCTTGACTTGCTTGTGAGGTTGGCTGATGCTAACCCCATGAAGTTTAACCATGACAAGTGCAAGGTCTTACACATGAGTCAGATCAATCCCAGGCACAGCTACAGGTTGGGCAGAGATGAAATTCAGAGAAGCCCTGAGGAGAAGGACTTGGGGGTGTTAGCTAACTGTATCCTGGGCTGCATCAAAAGGAGCGTGACCAGTAGGCTGAGGAAGATGATCCTGCCCCTCTACTCTGCTCTTGTGAGACATCTCTTGGAGTATTGTGTGCAGTTCTGGTGTCCTCAACATAAAAATGACATGGAATTGTTGGAACAAGTGCAGAGGAGGGCCATGAGGATGATCAGGGAACTGGAGCACCTCCCCTATGAAGATAGGATGATAGAGTTGGGGCTGTTCAGCCTGGAGAAGAGAAGGCTGCATGGAGACCAGTATCTGAAGGGGGGCCTATAGGGATGCTGGGGAGCGTCTCATCAGGAGGGACTGTATTGACAGGACAGAGGGTAACAGGTTCAAACTTAAAGAGAGGAAGTTTAGATTGGATCTGAGGAGGAAATTCTTTAGTGTAAGGGTGGTGTGGCACTGGAATGGGTTGCCCAGGGTAGTTGTGAATGCTCCATTGCTGGCGGTGTTCAAGGCTGGGTTGGACATAGCCTTGGGTGACATGGTTTAGTGGGAAGTGTCACTGCCCATAGCAGGGGGGTTGGAACTAGATGATCTTAAGGTCCTTTCCAACCCTAACTATTCTATGATTCTATGATCCAAATCCTGTGATGTTTTTTTTGTAAGCATAAAGTGCATCTAAACAACAATACCTTTATTCAGTTTAAGGCATTGATCCAGCATGTGCTAGAGATTCAGGCTGGAAGTCATGAATTAACACTGAAAAAACCTTGATTTTTTGTTTTTTTGAGATAACTTTTTCTTTTTCAGAAGACTAATTATTTAAATTACAAATTATATCTAAATTCAAAGGCACATGCAGCCCATCTCTGCCAAGAAGTGATATGACTTCATATAATTTATGTCTATTCCTCCAAGGTTAATAGTGTTATTTCCCAAATGAGCATACATGTAATATCTGCCTTACATTTTGAAGAGATCAGTAACACTTCTCCACTACTACTACTACATTATTTGAGGTTTTACATATGAGTACCTAGTAGGTCCCATCCCTGAGGAGAAAATTCCCTTACCGCAGAGTTAGATTGCTTCGGTTTTGCAAGAGGCCTGTGAACAGTTGCCAAATTAAGTTTTGCAGGAGAAAATTCTCATAGAGGAGCACTCTGAAATGCTTTTACCTCTTGTATCTTTGTCTTATTAATTCTCTTTGGGACCTAAAGAAACTAGAATTACTATGGTAAGATCGTATGATAGCTCAGCATAGCAATCCCAAATCCTCTGTACACCTTTCTGCAGTTGAAAAAATTGGTGAAAAGAAAAAGACCTTATGTACAAATGGCGCTTTTTTCTCTTTGAAGGAGAGGATTAATATTTATTCCCTTCTTTTCCATCTTAACCTTTCATGTATCATCAGTAATAAGGAATAATCTATCAGAATTCACGTTCCTCCTCCCTCCTGTTACTACTTACTCCTGAGGAAACACATGATGCGACTTGCAGACTGAGCTCCAAGAGTCTTGGTCTTGCAGCCTCATAAATCCTGACATGGCATTGCCATGTGATCTTTTGGCACTGTCTGGTGCTTGAGATTGTGCTGCTTCAGGCTGGGGCTTTGTTTGGCAGGAAAGCTCAGTTAGTGCAACTGAGTGCAACTAAAGTGATGACAACTGTATTCCCCTTGCGCAACACTTCCTCTGCAGATAAACAAAATGCAGCTCTGAATGGGCAGCCTTCTGAGCAGGAACTTCTATCTGGTTTACCTCTGCATGACAGGAGACCAAACCTAAAACTTCTGCAGTTCCGTGACTGCCACACAAAACCTCCTGGAGAAATCAGATGGTTGAGCATGGGAGCGTGCTCTGAATTCCTTTGTTGTCCTCAGCCTCAGAATATCTTGCACCTGGTTGGTGCAGTTCATAACACAGAAAGGGCATTGATGTGCAGTCAGCCAGGTGCATCACACGAGGGACACTGTGTCCTGCTTTGGGAACAGGGCTGGTGGTGCTATGGAGAGCAGCACCTGGCCAGGCTCAGGAGGTAAATCCCTCTATGAGAGCTGTTCCTAGGACTGTTTGTCGGGAACTTTGCATGCATCTCTGAGTGCCTACCACTACCAGCCTGTCATAGACAGACAGTGTTGGGTCACACAGGAAGCAGTAGCACTTGATCAGCAACAATAAACATTTCCTTGTTGGTGATCTACTCTCCTGGTTTTGATTTTCCATGCTACCACAGGCCTTGCAGAACAGGTTCCCAGTGGGCAAGGCTATTGTATAGCCAGTTGTCAGGCTGGTGGCTGACACAACATCCCACAGTGTGGCTTGTGGAAGGGCACTGACGTATGCTGATGCTGCTGCTTTCTGCTAGTATATGCCAGTAGGCTGGCCAGGATCAGGCAGCTGTAGTTTGCCTCGTCAGGACTGCCTTTCCATAGCAAGGGCCCTTTTCCTCATCTGTTGGCGTATCACAACTGAGTTGCGCAGAGAATCATGATGGCAAATGCTGTCAGACACTGGAGCTCTGTTTGGAGAAGCTATTTTTAGGGGAGTGCTGAAGTCTTTTATGGTGGGATTCATCTCTTCTGGCTTTCCCTTGTCAATAGCTGATCGTGCTGTCTAGCCTTCTTTCACAGCTGTATCTGGAATTTATTTCATCTCATACCTAAAGTAGAGTATCTAAAACAGACCAGGCAACTCACACCTTTAGAAATGCTTCTTTTCCTCCTCTGACTATAAAGAGAAACTGGTTGAGTGGCTTATCTAAAAGTGTCTGCACTAAGTCCATTTGTTGCTACTTGGTAAATGGATCCTACCACTTGTATGTGACAATCAATAGAAGTGTCATCCCTCTATAGATAAAATTCTTTATATTAAACTCTAAAACACATTTATTGAAGCACTCATGGGATTTTTCTGGGTGCTTCCTTTTGAGAACTATGCCTTCTTTCCTTGTAGACAATGGACTTACAGTTAATTTTCCAAGACTTCTACTCTTCCATCTGGTTGCAGGATGTTAGCAATGATAAATAGGGGACCTGGACTAATGTTCATATATGTTATTCTTCAACATATATATGATGATATTTACAATATCATCATAGCTGAAAGCAGTCCAAATGCAGGTTAGAATATATATAAACTTGAAATTATTAGATGAAGCAAATTCTGATTTATTCTAGTGATATTCCAGTGGATGAATGTAAGCATTTTAGAGATTTAAAAAAAGTATCGATTAAGGCATTGAGAACCTAGCAAAGATAAATAAAAGTATGAGAATGGATCAGTTTATCTGAAGAATAGGTTGAATTGCATCTCCTGTGTTCTGCTTTCTTTTAAGAGAAAATTTCAATGTGTACCTTCTTCCCTCATGTTAAAACTCAATTAATTAAACCAGAACATAGCATTTAAAGACTGATGCAGGAATGATGCAATTAAAATCATTATAGAAAGTGATATTTTTCTGTGTTGCATATATTCTTATTAAATGGCAGAAATGAGTTATGTTTTGATTTGCTGAGTAACAGCACAGAGTCCCTCTGGCAAAATACAATAATTGAATACAGACCCATAATAAATCAATAGATATGCAATCATCACAGTAAAGTTTTAAAAATTCTATCAAGTAAAATCCAACAGAAAGTGTCATTTTGGCAGATAAAATAATTGTCTGCAGTTAACTGCTAAGCCTTAGGAGAAGGTGAGAATTGATATATTTATGCACTTAGTGAGTTTAATATTTCTTTTAGCTTTTGCAACTAAATAATACATTTCCATTATTTCATTGAATTAATCTCATCTTTAGCAAATATCTTAACGTGTTTTTATGTAGATAAAGCTAAGCAAGGCTTCTCATGTAATCTTCATCAAAGTTTGTATTTCAGGATTTTACCTTTCTCTGGAAAGAAAGGAAATGGTGAGACAATGCTTTCTCCTTCCAGAGTTCCTGACGTTATTGGAGACATAAAACTCCTTTTCTCTATATTTAGAAATTACTAGGATGGGCCTTTAATTATATATGAATCCAATTTTGTAATTCAAGTTGCTGCAAAAGTGAGCACGGTGCTGCTGCATGCAACTAGATGACCAAAGAATACTTCTTGAGATTCTTGGTAATGCTTGGAATGACTTCTGGGTCAGAGGCTCTCCTTGCACTGGAGAATTCTGCTTTAGAATAGATTAGACATGGATTAGATGGGTTTGCTCTCTGTGTGTGCCTTGTTAAATGTGAGAGATGATTTTCTATTTGTGGATGTTTAGGATGTGAGCTGGGCTAGCTCTGGTTAGAATGCTTAATCTTTTTGCTTGGTCAGTCTCTATTCAGCTTGGTATGATAGCTGTGTCGTGCCATATCTCCTGTCAGCACTGCCTGTGGTAGTGTTACATACTCCTGTTTTATAATAGGCATGGGGTCTGTGATATCTTGAGGAAACCCACTTCTCCTTAGATCTTCAGGAGGGGAGTCCTTTTGCCCTTTTGCATTGGGGTGGTGGCACAGATGGTTCATACCAAAACCTGACAGATGTCACTACGCAATCCATACACTTTGAGGAGCTATGTCATCCCTTTGTGTATCTGCTTACCCTCATAGAAGGCAAAATAGAACTGCTAGTTAATGAGGTTGCAGGTAAGATGCTTGGCCTGCTCTCTCAAGGCTCCTGTGCATGAACTCTGCTACTCCGTGGCTATATTAGATAGGCCCCTTTGGAGAGGTGCTTAAAGTAGCTTTAGTGTTTAGACTTTAGGCATAAAAAAAGCAAAGAATGAAGAAAACAAGTTGTTCCTCCCAGGAGAGGCTGGTACCACTGGCACGCTGTGCTGGCAGGTAGGCTGCCACAGTAATAACAACACAAGAAACCTGCCTTCTTTTGCAAAGCTTTTGCACCAGTGATTGTGGGAAAGTTTTGCAATCACTGTAAGAAGGAAATCCAAGGTTTAAAAAAATGTGGTGGAGTGCTCCACTTCTTGGAGTAGGCAGCACTTTTGCTGTGACGTTGTGCTGGCTTCAAGCCTGAAAACCCGAGGGCATAGCAAAAGAAACAGCCTGACACCGCAGTGACACAAAGTAAGTTCTCTCTCTCTGCCTCTTGCTGTCTCTCCCCACCCTCCCTTCCTACTTCTTTCCATTTGTTTATTACTTTGCTTAATTGTTAGGCACAGGACAGACTAGGCTTTTTGTACATCCCAGTGTCACTAAACTTGAAAGAGATTATGTAAAGTATGAAGGTACAATTCTGCAAATTAGATATTTTCTAAAGGGTAAGCACTGAGGACAGTTGGATGCTTTATCCCTCCATATAAAACCAATTCATAGCCATTACCATTAATTAATTAAAAACATGAAATAAATCTTATATGATTTTTCCTGCTTCATTTAATTTTATGCCACTAGGGTCAATGATTCACTAGTTTGCCAAAGTGCAGATTTTTTTGGAGTGGTTGTGGAAAATATATTGTTTCATTATGCATAAGAGAAATGTTTATACAGTTTAATATTTTCTCTAAGTTTAAGGTAGATTACTAGGCTAGGAACATAGAATTAAATAAAATTAAATACTGTGCATAGAAAACCATGTCACTGATTTAGATACTGTTTATTTAACAAAGTCAGAGGTTTCACAAAGTTAATCATCAGCAAAATGCAAATCAATGAAGAATGTATTTGCTTTAGATAACTCTGTCTTTCAGCTCCCATCCTGTAAAGATTGGCAAAAATCTGAATTCACCATACTGTAATTATCTATTACTTCTTTTTTTCAATGGTTTTTTGATTTGTGACCTTCTAAAGATGGTTTAAGGACGGTTAGGTCAGGTCCTTTTACAAATTTCATATATGGTTCACTCTGAAATACATGTTTGACTTTTGCATAGTTACTTTTAGTAGATCATACTGAAATAGGATTCAGAACTACCATTTAAGTTAAAGCGCTTATGAAGCATTATATCTGTTTATTGGACATCAGTGCCTGTTTGAAATAGTTAAGGATAACTTTTCAGCACCTGTTGGGTTGCTAAGAGAGTTTTATCCTTTCTGGGTATGGATGGACACTTTCCAGGGAGTCCAGCTTGCTTGTAGGCATCTTGCTTGGAAGAACTGAGCTCTTCAGAGGAACAGAACAACCTTTGCACACTAGCATGGGACCCTGCCACAGCCCTACTGCCTCTGGTGTTATAAATCGCACACAGCAGTTAAATGGCTTCTGCTCTTGGGTCAGCTGGCATCTGGGGCCTGCAGGAGATGCACTTTGACAGGCTTCCAGGGCAAGGTTTGGGGGTAGAGGGAAGAGAAGGAAAAGGGCAGAAATGCTACAGGCCAGTTTCTTGATCTATGTTCCTCTATATTGCTCTAATACATATGCCAATTTATATCAAAGCTAATGAATTTGTTTCTGTATTACTGCACCAGTTTTCTAACAGAAGACCATGGCAATAGCTGGTTTTGAATTGTTACCATTCTAAATCTCTCTGCATTAGCTGGTTTCCCCTGATCAGCTTAATCTACTTCAACCAGTGTATCTAAAATGACTATATCAGAGCCAATTTCTAAATTGTAATCTTTGACAGTCTCATTAAAATAGCTGCATTTATCATCTGTCTTGCCCGGAACATGTGGAGACTTGTGGAATTAGATAGCCATTATTTGTTTCTTTTAATAAGTGCCCTATTTTCCCTAATACATCTTTACCTGCCATATCTCTTATCCTATTTTATCCTCTGTCATCATTTGCAGTCTGACTCTACAAATGTTTATCCAGTAAATAACGTGACTTACAGAAATCTTCACAGAAGGGTACAGAGTGGTATTCAGTATTTCAGCAAATTCATTGATTATGCAGTTAGTGAAAATCATTATAAATATAGCATAACATCAGCAGCTTACTGGATCACACCAAAGGTCCATTTAGCCTGGAACAGTTATCAAAAGTGAATAAAAGAGAATATAAGAATTGGTTAAAAAATGGCAAAGTTGTTTCTCTGACAAAACTAACCTAGCCTCCAGCTGACTAGGGACTTTCCTCTTTACAAAGATTTCTAAAAACTGTCAGCAAGTTGCATCTGAATTTTCAATCTATCCAAGAAGGTCCTGAAGTCTTTTAGAAAGCAAATTTCACAAACTAGGTGCACCAATACTGAACTCATTACAGTGATGCTTTGAAAACCCTTTAACACACTTCAACAACCTTCCTGAGAAAAGGTGTCAATGTGTAGAGATCTCAAGAAGAATCTCACCATCTAGTATGTATGAAAAGCATTGGAACCTTTATTCTTATGTAAATAATACTTAAATGTAGTGATATTTTCCAAACAGGAAGACCTACATATCAGATCTGAAGAAGGAAAACCATGGACAGGTCAATCACTGCTGGCCAATTTAAAGACAAGTCACTCTACCAGGACAGCGACGGCAGTGCAGCTCCTGCCAAGAACATGTGCCATAATTGTTCAAAGCTAAAGGTATGATAGAGGAGCCCTTATCATGTATTTTCTCTGCAATACTAATAATGGCAATTTAAAGCGCTATAAAAATCAGGTAGCTCTGTAGGAGACTGACATTATATGTGTTGGAAACAATTCCTTAGGTTGTGAATCCAAGCACACTGAAGTCAATAAATGTGTTCAGAAGTTAAAAAGCAAGGCCTTATTTTACTAAGGAAGCATTTAGAGATGGGCTATAGTCATAATGGTAGTTGCAGTTACAACTTTTTATAATTGTTTTTTAGAGCACACTAAGTAGAATTACTAAGACATGCTGTAATAATAGTAGCATTAATGAACTTTAGTCTGCAAGCTTTTCATAAGGAAAGAAACAGCTAAATCAATATGTGGTAGGAAGATAGAAAGTACACACACAGACAGTGTCAACTTTCTTTTTCTTTGCAGTAGAAGAGGCTTTGAAGGCCATCCTGAAAGAGAAAGTAAAATCTTCTGGTTTAATGAAAACAATAGGAAGAAGCTATTCACAATAGGAAGAATCACTTCACAGAGAAGTAGAAAACAAACCATTTGATTTTTGCATTTCTTGAGTAGGTAGTTTAGGCATCCAGCCATGAAGAAAAAAATGTTTCTTTGCAAACTCAATTGTTTTCTCTCTTCAGATATTTCTTGGAGCTCTAGCTTTTTCCTTTTTTGCCAAAGGATTTTCTGGAAGCTACATGAAGAGCATGTCCAGTCAAATTGAAAGGAGATTTGAAATCTCATCATCAATTGTTGGCATTATTGATGGCAGCTTTGAGATAGGTATGTGTATTTTGTTTGAAAGTGGATAAATACTCCTTCTGAATGCATTTTCCCTAAAAAAAAAAAAATAAATTAATATTTTTTTCATAAACTTACTGATTCTCCTTCCTCTTGATGCAGGTAACTTACTGGTAATGATACTGGTGAGCTACCTTGGACCAAGAGTTCATCGACCAAAAGTAATTGGTGTTGGATGCCTCATCATGTCTTTAGGAGCATTTTTATCAGTCATGCCTCAATTCCTAATGGGACGGTAAATATGGAGAGTTTTCACATTTTGCACTAGTTGAACTTGACCATATAAAGTGTTATTTAATCATGCACAAGTTAAAAACTTGACAATAGTAATCTCTTCCAGAAAACAGGTAGATTTTAATAGATGGATTTTATAGTATCAACTTTCTAATTTCCTCTTTGAAAGCTTACTTCTTTCTACAGGTAAGTAAGAGAGAAACCTCAGGTTTTTTTTTTTTTTTTCTTTCAGAACTTTGATATAATTAAAGTGGATTGAATTTTTACCTAGATGGATATACACAGATTTTTTTTTTTTTAATAAATATTCTCCTTCCTTTTTACACTTAAATGAACTGTCATGAGATCTTCAAGGAAGAGTTTTCTTTCTCCATGGTAGCTATACATGCTAAACTCTTAAAAGTATGAATGTATTTATCTCCGCTAAATTGAAGGAGACAAATATCTAAATACCCTTCACATCTAAGTTTTAGTGATTCCACAGTTGTCAGAAGCAGTTCTTACATCTCCAATCCATCAGCATCTTACTGAGTAGTAGTTGAAAATAAAATCCCTCTGACCCTCAAAAATTAAAATTTATTTGTGCATCTTCTTTGGTTCAAAGATCAATAACTGTGATAAAGAGGGTATTGAAAGAATCATATCTGGTGACCATGGTATGGAAAGTGGCCACAATCACTACTCTGCTTGGAAACTCACGCTGCACTACAGGCCAGAAGCAGAGCTATGGAAAGCTGATTTAACCCAAACTCATAGTCAAGTTCTGAAGATTGACCTTTTTCCAGAGCACTGAGCAAAATCCAAAGGCGCTGGGGACATCACTGTCATCTGACACAATATTTAAGGTTACCACGTGATAGCACAGTCAGAGAGATTATCTGCTCTCCATTTATTATAATGCAGCATCAATGTACTTAAGCTGGCTTCAATTTTCTTAGTAGATTTGCTGTTAGTAGCAGACAAACTGGCACCTGTGTTTTGCAGGTGGTTTTAATCTCTTTATAGGCACAAATAGGTTCCTAATAGATTCTTATCTAGCTAATTTTAAACTAGCACAGAAGTCTTTGTTACATGTCTGTCACATAGATAAGAAACCAGTGCCACTATGGAAAAAACATTAGTACTGTTGCATGTAGAATGATGTGGGTAGACTGCTTTTGTCCTTTGGTCTAAAAAATTATCTCTTAAGTCCTTAAAGCAGCTTTTCTGTTCTTAATCTTAAGAAAATATGGGGGCTAGTATGGTCAGAGTATTTTGAAAAAGATACAAAGATACTTATCTTTTTTTAAGTGAGAACACCAGAAATGGCTTGCCCCTCCATTTTGCTTATACATAACAGGAATGAACATGACTGAACACAAGGTTCATACACACCTCCTGAAAAGCAGACTCTTTCATGTGTCAGTTGTATTTTACATAGTTGTTTTCCAGTTATAATTATGAAAGGATAACTGTTACTGTGCACAACTCCTCTATGAGTGTATCAGCTTGCTCCCTGGCATCATCTGAGGGCCATCCAGTCACAGATGCTACAGAAACACCTAGCACAAAGAAAAATTTCGGTAAGCAAAAGCTGTAATGCTGGGTTTCCTTCTCCTTGTCCCCGTTTTACATACCTTCTCTGCTTGAAAAACTGCCAATTCCCTGTTAGAAACCATGATATATATTTACCCACCTTGTAATGGTTATAAACACCTGTATTTTATGTTATTTTTCTGTTACAATAAAGTATTGTAAAAATTATGTTCACAGAAATATAAATGTTTATGGCCTGCAGGATGTGAGAAAACAACAAATTCCCATCTGTGGCTCTTTGTGTTGATGGGGAACCTTTTACGTGGAATTGGGGAAGCACCAGTTATGCCACTGGGGGTGTCATATATTGATGATTTTTCTAAAGAAGAAAACTCAGCATTTTACATAGGTAATGTACAAATGAGTGATTTTTATGCTGAACATTCTTTAACTTTTCTGTAGCCAAGCGAATACTCCACAAAAAAATCTACCTGCTCTAATTGGGATAATTTTAAGTAGTACAGAGACAAAAAAAGTCATGCAAAAGAGATCTCGTTTATTTTGAAGGATATTCCCAGATGCCTCTTTTGCTTTTGCTGAGGGACTTCTGCTACATGTGCCAATATTCTCTGTGATGAAGCGAAACATAATCAAATACTAATTTCTCCAAAGTAAAACTCACATCTGTCTTATCTGGCATTGTATCTTCAGTATCTCAGCTTCATTCTTCGTAATCACTGTTTCGCAGATAATCACAGTGATGCAATTGTGTTTCAGAAGCTTTTACCTGACTTTTTGAATTTTACATGCAGCACACTTCCTGATGAATGCTTTCTTAAAGTCAGTACTTACTGAACGGAAAATCAGTCCCTTGCCAGGGTGTTGTAATAAATCCCTTCTAAGCGGGATTTTGTTGTTGTTTTGATGGAAGATAGCTTGTTGCCCGATACAGAAAGATTACACCCAAGCTAATTAATTCATTGCCAAATTGATTTAAAAGGATGGAGTGTTTGTGTGGCTAAGGAAGATCAAAATTGCTGACTGAAACAAATCTGATGAAGTTGAACTGGTCATAAAGATAGAAAGACATAGTTTCAGGAAGAGCTCAGTATGCAAATGCTACAGGATAAGGCCATTGCAAATGTCTTAATTTTGGGATGAAGAAATTTTTAGGTTGAAGAAAATTGAAGTATTGTCAAAGGAGCCAATAAAAACAAAAGTTCCACTCAGCAGTGATAAAAAAATATTTGTAATCACCTCCAAACTCTGATTAAAGTTATTTTAAAAAATTCAGCTGAAATTTTTTGTCAGAATGTGATCTTGGAGAGATTGCAATGGGTTGGACTACCGGGAAAATGAGAATAAAAATATAAAGTAGACACAAAGAAAGTGTGAATTCAATAAAAATGAAAATTTGTTCAGGTCAAGTGAAATAAAATATTTAGTTTATAGTGTGTTCAGTATTTCATTTTAACATTCTGAATATCAGTTTTCAGTCTCTTATTCCATTGTGATGGACTGACCCAATTTGCAAAGGGTCAGTCTTTTGAAATTTTCTTTTTCATAAAGCTGAAATTCCTTTAATTCTTTTCTATATCTGATTTTATTCATCAGTTTACTGAGTCAGTTTGTGATCAGTGTTTTTGTAAAATAAGAAACCTCCTATAATAAAAATCATTAAGCCTTGATGATTAATTTTGGCTATCTATCTCATAATTTTATCCTGAGGAACAAGTTTCACCTTCCCATCTTTCCTTTTTTTTTCTGCCCTTAGGTGTTTTGTTGAGTAAGAACATAAGTTATCTTGAGGCAGAGACACCTTATTCATTTGCTCCTATGGGAATTCCACTTTCTTGTCCCATGTTGTCTCCTGTTGTAAGCAGAGACAGAGGGGGAAATGGAAGCTTCAGTGAAGCCAGTAACAAAACTGAAAGCTGCTTTTAAAGAAGTCACTACTTGATGACTAGATTTCTTAATTTTTTTTTTTTTTTTTTTGCATTCTCAGAAGTACCTATTAACACACCAATTGGCTGATTTGCTGCTCTGGTGCAGGATGAAACAAAGGCTCTGTCTAATGAACTTTGCTCATGCCCATACTTACCTATGGAAAATATTCTCACGGTCTTATACCTAATTCCATGCCCACACACTTCTATTGTCCCTATTATCGTAATGCGACCCCAGACTGCAATGCCTTCTTACATATACAACATCAGATCAATTACTGCTACTGAAAATTAAACTGGGGACCTGAACACAAACTACAGGGAAATGTCCTGACTTCTACAAATACAGAATGTAATGCAAACTGTGAATAAAGTTGCACGTAGACTTAGGATACTTCCAGTAGGTCTAGAGTTGTTCATTTGTTGACTGCCAGAAGCTGAAAAATGTAAGTACGAAAATGGGAGAAATAGGGAAGAGTGATAAAAGTCATTCCAATGCTATTCTCTTTCTCCCTGCTCCTTCCAAGACACCAGTCTTGACAATGAAATGCCCGTGGGGATCTACATGAGGCCATGCTCACTTCGGCAAAACCTTGCATAGGTGAAGGGGCCTTCTTCCACATCATGGCTAGCACATTGGCAGCTTATGGCTTATTTTCTTACTGCTCAGAAGCTTCCCATTAGACATCCCCTAACACGCTGTGTCCCACTTCTATAACCTTCTTTTGTAAGCTTCTTCCTTTCTCCTCAGAAAAGAAGGCATGCTTGTCTGTGCAGTATTTTGCTCATTCTCCTGTGCTGCCTCATTTCTCTTACAGGCCTGGTGAGATCCTCAGGCATGTTTGGGCCAACCCTAGGCTTCCTGCTTGGGTCTTTCTGTGCCAGCCTCTGGGTTGACATTGGCATTGTGGATATTGGTAAGAGACCATGGAGTGGTGCGTTAATTGAGAATACAGCTGTATATGATTCTATGATTTTATATGATGGCTGTTCTAGGATTCTATATAGGAATCTGCATGGCAAGAAGCACTTTCCCAGTTTATTACTCCAAAAGGGGTGACTCTCTTGAGAGTTTTTTTTCCACTTGAAAAATATAAACATTACATTTATAATATATTATTTACATTTTAATATCTGCAATGCTGTAGTTGACTGGAATGGTCCTTGATGCAAGACTCCTACCCCCACTGCAGAAAAATTTTGCACCTCTTTTAATGCTTGTGCATGCATTTGTTACACCCTTGTTGCATGGCTGAGAACATATGAGGAAATGAAAGGCCATTCCTACACTGAAGAAACAGCAAAAAGTCTTGTGAACAGTTTCAACACTTGACAAACATTATGTTCTCTTAAAATGCATGCAGCAGAGATTCATATGGAAACTCACTTCATTGTTCAAACAACTTTAAAATTTCTCATTCCAGGGAAAATTTAAGGAACTTCAAAGAAAAAAAAATGTTAAGTTTAGGAATGGAAGAAGGAGGGGACAGTGGGAAATTGAGAAATAAAAGATCTTTTTGGGTGATGAAGAGTCCTCTTGCTGTCACTCATTCCCACAGAAAGTATTGCAAAATTGTGGCAGGGAAATTCTATTATGGGTCTAAACAGAGATATCTATTTTTGACTGCTTGGGACTGATTTACTTCAAGCTGCATTTTGATTCTTCATATGGAACATAGATCACCTCTGTTCTGATCCTTAAATTATGTATATACTGATATCAATAGTAAGTTTAATTGCCCTGTATGATATTTAATCTGATTTCCTGTCTTTCTGTATTTTATAGAGACCATCAGCATAAATCCCAAGGACACCCGTTGGGTTGGTGCCTGGTGGCTGGGATTGCTTATCTGTGGAGCAGTTAATCTCATTGCTTCATTGCCTTTCTGGTTTTTGCCTTACTCCTTACCAAAAGAAGGAGAGAATGAAATCCTGAAGATTAGTCATTTGGCTATTCAAGGAGATCACTGTAAAACAGATCCCCCAGCTCAAACTCAGTTAAAGTTTTCAGAAGCAGTAAAAGGTGAAAGATTATTGCCCAGATGTTTGCATGTGAATTTTTTCTCTTTGGTTCATTCTGAGCTGAGCATGAATTTGCATGACCACAGCACTTTTTCAGTGCAAATGATGGACAAAAATGCTTTTTAATTTGTAGTATTATAATTACATGCTAAGGGTGTGTTTCAGTCCTCTGCTTATGTCAGCCAGCTGGAACAGCTCATTCTTTGAGCACCAGAGATTCTCAGTTCAACGCAGTAGTTATTATGTCATATACTACAGCTGTAATCCTATGATTATGAAAGAAGAAGGTATAAAACATCCTATCCCTCGTTAATGACCAATACACTGCTATCAGGTTACTGTGTTGCTGAGGCCAACATCCAGGAGGGAAACCTGGAGCTAAGTACTACATTAGCTGTTGGAAGGATTTCCATGCTTTCCTACCTCCTATGTATGAGCTCAGTGATGTTATTCAACTTGTGTGGGCAATATCAGATCCAACTACCCTTTGTTGGACCCCCTACAAGACTTTTATTGATATGTACGTAGGTGTGTGCACCCTTTAGTGGCTATGGCAGATGTGTTTTGAACTCTGTTTTAGACAAGTGTGCAAACAGACTACAGACTAAATGCAAGTTTTCTTGTCTTTAATTTAATGGATTTAGACACTGTAAATGAGGGTGTTAGGAAAGATTCCAGCCTTTTGCTGGATCAGGGCTGGATCCCTTTCCCTGAGCATCAGCTTCATGTTGGACTCTAGTGTGGTTTGTGAAAGTTCCTGCTTTAGGCACCAAACCTTTCAGTTGGTACATTATAGAGTCTCAATGTTCCTCTGGGGACACTCTCCTGTACAGGTATCAGTCTGGCCTTAGTGCCTTTGATGAAAAGTCTTGTGTCACAAAGATAATCTAGGATTTCTGATTCCTATTTGAGCATCCACTATGATATTGAGCCTTGCTGCACACTTGCTGCACCGGTAAATCATGAGGAAAACTTTTGCAGAAGCAAACGTATTTTGATAGGCAAAGAATTATAATCTGTAGTACAGCCAGTAATTAAATCAAAGTTAGTTTTATTATCTAAAGGTTGTCAAAACAACTCTTCTCTGTGTTTAGCAGGGTGTACAGCATATACCTCTCCATTGCAGGTTTCTTCCCAGCTCTGAAGAAGCTGTTCGGAAATCCAGTTTTCCTGGTGTACATCTTCCTCACCATTCTGCAGTACAATTCTCTTGTTGGGTTGATAACCTATGAGACAAAGTTTATGGAACAGCAATTTAATGTATCAGTGGCAAGAGCTATCTTTTTAATTGGTAAGTATCTGTCCTTCTTTAAAATTCCAGTGTCAAAAAGGAAGATTTTCTTTATTTTGCATGCCTTTTTAGGAGGTTCTTATTGTGAACCACTTTGGTTAAAAAAAAAAAAGAGAGAAAAAAGAAAGAAAAAAGTCTGTAGTGTTTTATTAATTATTCTACTGTATTCTCAAAATGGATGTTAATTTCAGAGTTAATTTTCCTGATGCTCCTTATTTAGCGGGCTAGAGGATTATTAAAACTGGGTGGATTTTTTTTGGCTGAAGTTTTATCAGACTGAGATTTTGATTATGAAAGCATCTATTTTCATGAACAAAACCCACACATAAGCTGTAGTTATAGCTAGAAGAAAAAAAAGTCCAATTTAGAAAATGTTTAATGAAATGTGTGATTTTTTTCCTTTTCATAATTGCATCTTGATAGAAATCTTCCATTTTGGTTGTAAATATAAATTTTGTGAGCAACAAGAAAAAAAAAGTAAAGTTTAAGTAATTTCATTCAGCTCAAAGATCTTTTAATATTTGCCAGCTCCCTCAAAAATAAGTTCTTTGCAATGTTTTACCAAAAAAGAATGTTGAAATGATATTAATTTTATGTGACTAATATGGTCTGGTAACATGGCAAGAAAGCCAGGTGTTTGAGATCATTGCAGAATTGATATTCCATTAGTCTGAAGGCGCCGTTTTCCTGCAGGTCATGTACAAATGTGGAAACAGTTTTCTTTTTTCTGTTTTAGAGAAACATGACCCAAAAAAAACAAGCAAACAAATAAACACAGGGAAAATCCAACCCCACACAATAAAACCTTATAAAAGCTCTCTACTTAGCATGTAAATATTAGGGTTGAAGTTTGTGAAATGCTGAACATCTAAATGCAAATCTTTCCATGATTCACTCTTCAGAGCAAAAGGGTATCCAATGCAAATCCAGATGCTGTCCCCTATCATGTTACGTGTTGGAGATTTTTCTTTCTTTTTGTAACTTTCTGGAAGTTTAATGATTTGTTTGTTCATTTGATGAAGAAGTGACCATGAGCTAAGGAATTTATCTCATTTACTCTAGTTTCAAACAGGCACCTTTATAGGTTTTTTATATCAGTACATATACAAACAACAGTACAGTGAAAAGGTAGGGAATGTTGAGGAGCTAAGCTTTTCAAAGTCAAAATATGACTTGAAAAAAATGGAAGTAAAAAAAAAATTACTTAAAGCTAATAAAAAGCTCTAGGACCTTGAAGGATCTGTTGGAAAATCCATTGGTATCTAATATTTTTGTAAGATTTTTATTCTTAAAAGGCCCTGTGCAAGTGATAAGAGTAAACATTTTTATTACCTTCCATTTACAGGTGTGATACTTTTACCCATCACAATTCTGGGGATGTTTCTAGGAGGCTTTCTGATCAAGAAATTCAAACTTCATGTAACTGAAATGGCGAAGTTTGCATGCATCACCTTTATAGTAGCATATTTGTTAAACCTCTTGTACTTCACATGCAGCTGTGAGGTGCTCCAGGTGGCTGGTTTGACAGTGCCTTACTCTGGGTTTGTATCCATTTGGGTTTGGGTTGTGTTTGTCCTGGTTGCTTCCTGTGCTGTGCAGAACGTGGTGTCTATCTGTTCCTTTACCCTCACAAACCCATCTGGGTTTGTGTTCTTATCTGGGATACAAACTTTCTATTCTGTAAAACATTTGAATTTGGATGAGCTCTGAAACATGTCTTCTCTACTGATTTACTGTAGTTTTGCTATATTGTTTTTCATGCCAAAAAATGTGACTTGGTTTAAAGACAAATTTTTGTTGAAATTGACCTGTATTAGGTCATCTGCTAGTGTCAATCAGTGTGGTTTCAACTAGAATGGAGCTACTGTGATTATATCATTTTATTGCTCCCTTGGTGGTGGTATGCACAAGAAAATCCTGGGATTTGAGACAGACTTGTCAGGTTAAAATGATACCTAGTGTTGGGGGTGAGGAGAAAATCCTAGTTTTAATTTTCAAATTTTGTTTAAACAGGACATTTTTTTTCTAAATTGTCTATTGCTGGATATTGACAATATTCCTGTATATTCTGGAAAATTATTAATTAAGATGAATTTTATCACAAGCAAATTAAAATTTTATATTATATCTGAAAGCTTTAATTTAAAGATTACCATGTAGGGAGTGGGATGCACAAAAAATTGAAAGTGGCTTACTACCAATGGCTTTGACTGTAAAAGGGACCATCCTCTAAATCATCCAGCAAGGGGAGTTACCAACATCCTTTAGTATCTGGAGCTGCTCACCTGCCTGCATCCATTTTGTCATCTGGGAGGTAGAAAGTAGTCATGTCAGGAACGTGTGCTGCCCAGGCAGATGTTCCCCCTCCCTTACCAGAACCATGGTCAAGCTTTCTTGAGCACATTTTTCTGAGTCTAGCAGCCTGCTACAATTGCCTACTGTTTAAATTTAGCTCAGTCTGGTCCAGCAAATTTCAAGAGATTTTAAAGGATTAAACTGAATCCAGCAGGGCTTGCTAGATTTTCAATTCAGACAGAAACTCAGTCCTGTGTTTTTTAAGCCTATGTTCAGGGAAATATCTAAGTTGCCTCACCAAGCCTGGCATCTAGTTCAACTTTGAGATTAGTTATATAAAAGACATCAGAGGTTTATGTAGTTGAGAGAACTTTTGTTGAGTGCAATATCTGATACTAGAGAGTGAGCTAAATATAAGCAGAAACATGAACACAGAAAATATTGAAAGAGCAATTACAGTTTCTCCAGGACAACAGACTGGAAAATTCAGTATGTGCTAAAATTGTTCAGGTTAAGTGACTCACTGTTTATCCATTTAACAATTTGTAGTTTGAAGATGAGCAGCAGCCTAATGAAGGCTAAATCCTCCACTTATTTTCCTTTCTAAAAGACTGAAATGTGACCCCTTGAGGTGTGTTCTAGATTGAGAGGTGGGGAGAAAAAAAGGGCAATTTCTGAACAATTTTTCCTTCACACTGTGAGTGACTTCAAGGCGGGGGTGATCTCTTTGATGGTGGACTCTTAACCTTTTCTGAAAATTGACCCCTGCTACCGTGCCCTCTGTTTCACTGACACTGTTCAAAGTCTCAATTCTAGTTGACACCCTCTTAGCTTATCTAGCTCCTTGGGGCCTGATTTTGATGTTTCTTACAGAAATGCTGGTATAAGTGTAAGCAATGAAAGCCCATGATAACCTACAACAAGAAATGAAATTTGGTAAGAAACAGGCTCAAGCCTGTTCCAGGTGCAGGGCTGCTGCCACTGATGAATATGGTCAGAACTGAGACAGAAGCAGCACTTCTCAGACTAATGCAACTTTCATTGCTAGTAACCAGCTCTGATCCAGTAAAAAACATGTCAAGGACATCTTGCTGCTGCAGTTTTATGTCACTTTATATCACCACTTCAAGCACCCAAATATGATATGGTATCTACTGCTAAGGAAAAGCGTGGCCAGTCTACAGGTCGTAAAAGATGCTAAGTATGATTTTATTTTTCTTGGATTGACCCTTCAAATGAAAAAGTGATATCAAATATTCCCTCCCAGCCAAGAATACCTAGTTTGTGAGCTCCATGCCTTTTCAGCAACAGTCTATAAAAATATTAATGCTTGATGAAAAATCTCAAGAGCTTTGGTTTAGCTGAAATTAGCTTTGTCTCCACATGACAGCTTCTCAGTCCACTGAATGATAGCAGATACCTTTTCATGCTGATTACTTCACTTTGTCCATGATTTTCCTGCCTATGCCTTGATATTTTGTTAGCTGTATAATTTGACTATATAATTCTTTTATTTCTTTCTGTTTTCCTCCAGATTAAAGCATCTTTCATCCTCTAAAAACAGCTTCATGGCCAGTTGCAATGCTGACTGCAGCTGCAGGTTGGATCAGTGGGACCCTGTGTGTGGGGATAATGGGATCACTTACATAACAGCCTGCTTTGCGGGATGTAAATCTTCAAGTGGGACAGGAAAGAATATGGTAAATATATAGGTGGATAGACGATTATTTAATAAGGCCTGTTGCAATAGGACAAGGGGAGGAGATTTTAAACTAAAAGAAGATAGATTCAGACTGAATACAAAGAAGTTTTTTTATTATGAGGATGCTGAAACACTGGAACAGGTTGCCCAGAGAGGTGGTAGATGCCTCATCTCTGGAAATCTGTTCATCATCTGGCTGAGTGTGGTTCTGAGCAACCTGATTTAGTTGAGCATGTCCCAGGTCATTCCAGGTGAAGTGGAACTAGATGAGTTTTAAAGGACCCTTCCAATCCATACTGTTCTATAAATCTATGATATAGCTAGATTTCACAATCTGTGATTTTTTTGGCTTTGCAATTTAGAAACCTGTAGAGACAAATGTCCATTCTATATGGTTTAAACTTGTAGAAACAGAGTGAATGCAAAGTTGCAGGGAGGACTTTTTAGAAGAGTGGGGATGAGGTAAGTGAGCTATTCAGGAAAGACATGAAAACCTCAAACTCTTAAATTACGTCTTGAGTGCTTTTATTTTGATTTTCCTCTCAGCAAGATGACCATAAATTTGGCTGTAAGTTTCTCAGTAGATCTCTTGCTGTGTATGTACAGCACATCTAAGAGGGATTTGCTTTGTTAGTCACCTTTGTTAGTCTGGTTGTTAGACTAGCAAAATCCAATGGTGTCAACTCCTGTACAGCTGACCTGTGTAAAATTGCGAGTGCTGGTTTCACAAGCTGTTACAGATCATACTGGAATTGCTTGCTTTCCTTAGCTGTCATAACTCACGAAAACAAGTCATAACACTAAATTTTACGGTCAAGAGGTCCTGTAAAAATATATGTGGTCATTTTGCTCAGCCATTTGCAGGACTTCCTGGGCAAGGCCATTAAGAGCAGGATTTCAAAAGTGCATACAAATGGTCGTCTTCTGGCAGAAGCAGAATTGTCTTCATGTAACAGTACTGAAAAAGACAAGCAAAATTTTCAAGCTTATATATGTATATTCCAACAATATTCTCTTGCTTCACTCTAGGAAAATTTGCTTTGAAACCCATGTCTCCTACTACCTTCAAGCTATAGAACAGCCCACTCTCAATCCAATGCCAAATGCTGATTCAGATGCTTAACTTGTGTTGGGTCCACATCTATATTTTTATTGTTACACATCTACTTCATAGGATTCCTGAGCAGAATGGCTGGATGAGAGTTCACTTCAAAATTTCATAGCTCTGACCTATTTGAAGCATACACAGAGCACCTTCTGTCCTAGCAGTCACATGGTTGAAACTAGAGTCACAGCTGCTTTGTGTCTTGGGAGCAGCTCAGAGTGGCTGGAGCATACCAATGAACTTGGCCATCAGTCTGCAAAGATGATTAGGGAGGTTCTTTCAGCTTAAACAACAGCCTGCCTGTTACGGGGAGTGAAATATCTAGGTACTAAAATAGTTTTGTGCTACTGAATTCTGATTAAATATATTTATCTTCTCATCTTTTCCTTTCAGGTGTTTCACAATTGCAGCTGTGTGGAAGGACAAGGGCATGGGCTTGGCAATTCCTCTGCAGTTTTGGGACAATGCCAAAGAGAAAGCTGTACCAAAGCATTTCCCTATTTTTTAGCATTACAGACTGCATGTGCATTTATTTTAGCCTTAGGAGGCACTCCTACATACATGATTATGTTTAGGTGAAATACTTTACCTTACCCTTAACCATAAAGCTTGGGGAAAGAGAAACAGAATATGGTATCTACTATTTCATTCCTATTGTGAGGAATGGCATGCTGATCAGCTGTGGCCCTGAGGCTGCCTGCACTCTGAAATCCAGCTCTGTTCTGAGGCACAGCAAAATACCTGTACATCAATTTAAGTCCAATTTAAGGCTGAGTAGATACTTTGGTGATGAAAATGGTGAACCTTATGCTGACTTGAACATTAGCTTTTACTTCCAGGGACAGGGGTGTTTTTAACAGAGCAATGAACTTGAAACGAAATGCGGTGCTAAGCCACGTCCAAGATGACTCTACTGTCCACACTGCTCAGGAGAAAAACGTTCACCTTTGTTAAGCCTCATTGCTTCACAGTGTTTTTTGTGTTGTGAGAAGTCTCATACTCCCATTTATTTGTCAAGCTGGTATAAACAGAACTATCAGAGCAATAATTTTTTAATTTTTTATTCCTTCAGTTGTAAAGCAGCTCTTGTAAGCGATAATGTTCTGTGCCTTTTGCATGGAGATTTCTATCCACTCATATTCATGAGTGAATTGAAATCTTTAGCAATCAGTGCACATAACTTTTCTGGCTAGGCTGATGATTCTTCTGCAGTATTTCTAAGTACAGCCACTCTTACCACATGCCTGGATTATGGACAAGGCAAACATTGCTGGACAGTTTTCAGAGTACTAATGTGTATAATGAGAAGTCCCACATTAATGCTGACAGGACAATATACTGATGGTATATTGTCAGGAAATATTGTATATTGCCAGAAAACAGGCTGGCCGTGGCAAGTATCCCTTTTGCTCTGTGCCAGCTCAGTACTCCCCTCTACTTTTTGTCAGTTCTTCCAGTTCATCTGATGAACAAAGGCTGTTTCTCCATGGTAGGAATGAAGTGCTTTTGTAGCCAGGTAACTCATGTTCATTGTCTCTCTGTAAAATGCTAGAGGCAGAGGTAGGTTTTACCTGCGTGTATCTAGCAATGACTGAACACCCTTGTTCTGTCTATTCACCACTACACATTACATTCTCTCCTAAAACAAGGCAGCTTTTCGGAGCTTAATTTACAGACATGAACTTTTAGCTGGTTCACTTTAATTTTTCTGCACATCCCCTTCCAAAAGTGTTTATGATCTGTTGTCCTTGAGCTCAAGATCCATTTTGTAGGTTCTCCATTTATTTCAATGAGAGTTCATCCACTGAAGTCAGTGGATGGAGAAACCGTATTTGCACTTTAACTTTGGTGAATGTTTTCAGTTAGGTATTGAGTGACCCACAGTACTTTTTGTAATGGGACAAATGAAGATCTTCACAGCATGACTATAGCTACCTTATTCTATTGTTCCCCAAAACAATATACTATATTTGTTTTCTTTTTAGATCTGTTTCACCAGACCTGAAATCATTTGCTGTTGGGATTGAAACTTTGGGTGGTAGAGTATTAGGTAAAACTTCCTGTCTTTGTGGGATTCAAGTAGGTAGTTAAAGAGATACACTAAAGCTAGCAAGTGCAATGCTTTGCTCCAGATGAGAACAAAAGTAATTTTCAAAAATTTTTATTTGCAAGCAAAAAATTGACAAATCTTCTGCTTGCATTTCAAAATGTTTTGAGGAGCTTGCCATGTGTTTCCTGCTGTGTAGTTACAGATTATTATTACCTCTTCAGAATTTTTTTCTATGCAGCAAAGGAATCATGAAAAGGAAGGAAATGTCGTTGTAGTTTTGAGTTTTCTTTAGTTTCACTGGCAATACTACCTGAGCTTGATCAGTCTGGATATCCTTAACACCTATGCTGCCTTTTGCTGACCTTTTCTTCCCTTAGAGCTACCACATATTCTGCCTATTATTTTCTTTGTTTTTTATTTTCTTTTTTTCTTCTTTGTTTATCTGCACTAAATAATGATTCAAACCTTTGGCCATGTAGTCTGCCCTGCCTTTAGCAAAACTTGCCTTATCCTCACTTTTTTGCTGAATTTTGAAATCTTCCCCATGCAGAAAAGCCCAAATAGTCTCTCCTAGTCTTCATATTTAGCTGAATGCTGTAAAGCGTCAATCTTCTGCTTTTATGAAATAGTTTTCTTCACAAAACTGCGCATTATCTCTGAAATGGCTTACTGATTATATTAAAGCATTATGATGGTCTAAAAGAAATTCTTGTAGCGCTACGTAATACACTTATTTCCTAGTTGGTTTTGAGTGAGTACTTAATTTGAGCCTTTTGCACTCAGATAAATTTTAACGGCAAACTGTCGTGCAATTCCTGAATAGATACATTACTATTCATAAATATTAATAAGTCAGGGCATGTAATTCCACAACAGTGACTGAAAAAGAAATGTTGGTTGTATTATTTCTTTAAACAACAGAAGTTAAAATTCTAATAAAAATGCCATTAAAGTAGAATTACTAACATTTCCCACATTGAATATAATAATGCTATAATCTTCCGTACTTTCAACTCCCTTTAGATTCTTGCTTATTTTCTCAAATCTTGGAATCTCAAAGCCAGATCTGTTTAGTTACTTTTTTTGCAGTTATAATTCAGAAACTCTGAGATTAATTTCCTCATTTTTTTAACATGACCTTAAGCATTAAGATCTCCATGTCTGAGATATGTAATAAGAATTTTCTTTACAGGAGGACTCCCAGCCCCTATTTATTTTGGTGCCTTGATAGATGAAACCTGCTTGAAATGGGGTACAAAAAACTGTGGGGGATCTGGTTCTTGCCGTGTATACGATACAAAAGCATTCAGGTAAGCTGAAGTCTTTGGTAATGGATTAGGAATTTGGCTTCTGAGGCAGGTTTGGGTACCACTGCCAAGGTATACTTTGCCATGTCAATTTTCAGTAAACTGATTATAATATTAAAAGCACCAGAACTCCTAATTTTGACTAGGCCTTAGTAAATCAAATAAGCCAAACAATTCTGATTCAAGTCTGACATTTGACATTGCACTACACTGCCTTACATTACCTGACTTAGTTCCTTTACTAAGCCTTGGTGCACTGAATAACTATACAATGCTTTGGCTTTGTGGGAGACTAAAAAATCATGGAGCAAGTTTACCACTGAAGATACTATTCCTTATCCCACTTTTCTCTTCTTCCTAATGTATAAGACACCCCACAAAATACACTTGGGAGGGGGGCACAAATGAATGGTAATACATGGAAACCTACATCCAGGAGCACTGAGTACTGCCAGTGAGGGGCTAGGGGAAGGCTGGGACAACAGGCAAAAAGCCTTTGCTTGTGTAGCATCTCCTGCCTCAGCCCTATAACAAATCCTGCTGAATAGGAGCAGTCTTCAGGCAGGGGGTATTTCTGCTAGGGGTAAAGGAACTGATTAAAACCTGCTTGAGGCTAAAGATCACGAGATTTTTCACTTTCTGCTGTTATTCCTCAAAATGTGTGACAATACCTGGCTGAGAATAGATGGTTTTGCCAAAGTGTCTTTGATATCTTAGTTCTACTCAGAATTAGCAAGCTTTATTAATATAAATTAATTTTCTTTTTTTTTTCTTTTTCTCCTAGAAATGTCTATCTTGGCCTCATTGCAGGACTACGGGCAGGATGCTGTCTTTTATACATAGTGGTCTCTGTTTTAATAATAAAACGCTTCAAAACACATGGCAAAGAGATGAAAGATGTCAAAAATACAGAAAGATCAACCAGCAAAGAGCCAGTTACTTCCAATAAAAAAGACATTCTTCCTGGTGCAAGAACCTCAGATGAGAGTGAAGAAACTCGTATGTAAAAAAAAGAAACAAAGCCTTTTCTTAACTTTACTTATGCTTCATTTTTTCTGAACACAAAGAAGCCTGACCTTTGACTTCAACAGCTAGTTTACACTTTTGGTGGTAAAAAAACCTCTTTGATACATTGACTTTTAATTTGCTTTACCTTATTGTTTTCCTCTCCTCGTCTGAAAAAACAGGGGGAAAGGGTTTTCAAAATTTTGGGGAACTTTCTCATCCCTTTCCTCTCAGTCCCAATTTAAACCAACAGTAGGACTAGATGAAATATTTCAAATGTCATAAATCTGATTATGATTGAAATATTAAAAAGAAGAAATCCACAATAAACTGCTTTTCTATTTTTCATCAACTTTATTTCAAGTCCTCTTGCTCTGTATTTAGTCCTACAGCTCTAAATGGCCAAACAAGTTAGACGTGATCTGTTGCTCTGATGGCCTTTGCTGCATGATTCATTATCAGAACTCTTTGTTCCAGATTGGGTCTCACAGCCCCTGCTCAGGTGGGAGGCCTGGGGCTATCAGTGAGCACCCTTTGAACAAGAACTGCACAACAGCCCTTGGGCTTTGTCTCGAACACATTTAACAACCGAAATGGAATGCAACGAAAAGCAGGTGGCTTATTAATTTTGCAGCACATCTCAGTGTTGGGTTTGAGTAAAATACATATGAACTGATGCAATAAAGTGATAAGTGCTTAAGTTTCTTTGATTTCTTTTGATTTGTTTTGGGTTTTTCATGTATGCGTGTGTATGTGTGTGGGCATTTTATCCTAATGACCACTGCATTTATGTCACATGTATATGCATTTCCTTCCTTGTTTAAAGAACTTCCAGTAAGCTGTGAAATGCAGTACTGAAAACTTGCAAATTCACAGCTTTCCACAGACAGCCTAGTCCTGAGAGAAACATTAATAAAGGATGTTTCCAACAGTCATTACTGCAAAAGAAAGTCTCTAAAAATACTTAAAGTGAGATAATTCATTGATAGTCTTCATGATGTACCTTTGCAGTGGGAGGAAACATGCCTACTCAGATCACTGGAGGTTTTGTCTCTATTATCTCAGCCATTTTGACTTCTTTTCTGAAGGGTCTCTCTGCTCCCTGCAGTGCTGCCTGCAAGCCTTTAACTAGGAAACAAGCTTTATTTTCTATTCTTGGGCATGGAAGATAGCGCTACACTAATATGAAGAAAATCTACTACACTTTACCTGAGAAAGTAGCAGATCAGCAGGCTAAAGAGAGAGATTCTCCATATTAAGTGGTCTTTTAACCTT
Organism: Forpus xanthops; assembly: GCA_032466535.1. NCBI lineage: Eukaryota > Metazoa > Chordata > Aves > Psittaciformes > Psittacidae > Forpus > Forpus xanthops. The sequence continues at coordinate 8,172 of JASSUY010011591.1, read as the reverse complement.
TCTGCTACCATCTGGCCCATGTAAGTGCAAGAACAGGAGTGGGAAAACAGTTGATCTAGTACTCACTGAAAGGAAGTTCTTCATATCCTGGCCTTGAGAATGGTGTTGTGAGCACTTGTTTGCTTTAAGACAATGAGCAGCACATTTAGACATTGCCTTTACAGTCACAGCTCTGACTATAAATTGTCAGCAGATAAGGGGAAGCAGTGTGCTTTATGAGGGAACAGGAATCAAGGTTTCTCTAGTACAGGTGATAGCAATATTGCATCTGGGTCTGGAAATAATTAAGGAAAAATCCAGGAATTTTACACAGAGTAGATCATGGTGTGTCTTTCTCCTGCAAACAGTGTTTTCATATTAAATAAATATATTGACAATTCTGACCTGCACTCTACATATACACTCAGTCAGGTGACTCATACTAGCATCATTTCCCTTTCACTTCTGTTTTTTGGGTGTTTATTTCTTTACATTGCTTTTTATACTACAGAGTTCTTGATGAGAGCATCTTTTGCACCTATTGCTTGATTTTCCCTGGAGGTAATGTTTTATCAAAGGTGAGTTGGTAATTGATGTCAGTCTAGAAATGAGATTCTGGTCAGATCTGATGATTCATGTCCAGATATTTACCCCGGATGCAACTTGGTAAGGTGAGCTTTTTTGAGCAAATAAGACCATCAATCTTTGTAGGAGTCCCAAATTAATAATAGCGTAAATTCTGTCACAGGTGGTATTAAATGAGTCTATAGCTCAGTGTACTACTAATTCCAAGCTGTATCACTTATGTTTTCAATGTGCACAGTTTCTTGTGTGCAAGCCTAAGCACTCTTGTGTGTTTCTTCAAGGGAATAATTTATTCTTTAAAATGAATTACTTCAGAATATGTAAAAAATGAAATAGGTGGTCAACTGAGGGACATTTTCTAATTTTTTTTTTTTTATCCCCTTGCCTCCTGTAATAGAGAATTAATGACATTCTCCCTTTTACTTCCTCCTGCTCCAAAAGAAAGGTTTCACCGGAGAGGCAGAGAGGCCTCTGGGACTCTGGTTTGATTGCAAAGTTACATTACTGATTCTAGAATTGAAACTGGTATCTCTGCTCTATGTGACATGCTCAGAGATACCTCTGACATCTCTTGAGTTCCATCACCAGAAAGATCCTCCAAGAATGTAAAGAAACCTGTCGTATTCTATGGTGGTATGAGAAATTGTTAACCAGGAAAGTGATTTTGGAGGCAAATTTGCAACTACACCACAAACCAAATATTTTTTAGGTATCATTACAGACAAATGAATTAGTGGGCCTTAAACCACAGTGATTCCACTGAAACCAATGAAGAAAAAGTCAAAACAGTGAATTTCTATCAGTCTGTGGGAGGTTTAAGGTCATGAACCTTGTGTTTACATAACGCTTGTTTGAGGCTATCAAAAGCCTTTTAGTGGCATTATCAAAGACCTTGTGTCAGAATAGCTACAGAAGGCAGAGCTTTATCCCAGAAGATGATGTAGTTATTTGGCAGTTCTTTTCTTTTACATAATCAAGCAGACACAATGACCTATAACTACCTGTTCTTATATTTTCTAGCTGTTTATAAAAAAGAAAAAAAAGACATCAACCCTAAGCCCACAGTTTTCTGTATGCATTAAGATCACGTACCCCACAAAGACACAGACCTCCTATGGGGTTTGTGTCCCCGTTATGAACAAGTCCTGTCTTTCCTGGCACAAAAATAAATTGGGAATAGAGTACTAGCTGTTGCAGAATAAACAAAATATACTTCAGGCTGTCAAATTAAATTTGAAGCATTTCAAATATTTTAACAATATAGCAGAAAAGTACACTAAATTTATCCCAGTAGTTTTTTTGCTATGAAATATATTGTCATTTTGCCTACTTCTAGTTTGAAATATGGTCAAAGTTCTTTCTAGCTGAAACTGTTAATATATGTATGAATCATATGCTATTTTTTTCAGTGTCTCCAAACAGACTCCTCCATGAGACCCCTTTGCACTAAAGTGGTCTGTAAGGGCAGAGACTGGTTTTTACAGAAGGTAAATTGTTTGTGTATAGCCAGAAAGAAGAGTTGCCATGGGAAACATGCATGCATGCTGCTTATGTCCTAAAGTGTTTGTCTATCTCTTTAACCAGATCTACATTATGGATAAGGTGGACCCTTGAGCCTGAGACCTGCTTAATGCACCAGTAGTGCCCTGCAGGAGATGGCAGCCCTTAGCTAAGGTGTAAAAACCCTGTGTTTCAGTCTCTGGTTAAGAAAGTCACGACTCTTAGAAGCATCAAACAAAACCTGGGCTTGGCATCCGTAGCACAACCAAGTGCAGCACAATCATGTGGGTTTAGAAAGGCTGTGTCTTGCACGTGCAGTAGATTTGGTCTTTTCTGAGACCGATCGTGATGTCGTTGCATTTACAGTCCCACTTCAGTTCATGGGACTTATCCCTCATCTATAGGATAAGTCATTGCAGGTTATCTTCCACCAGCGTAGGTGAAACAAAGGAGCCACCCAGAAAGACTGAAAAGCCCAAGAGATTGGAGCTTACTGTTAAGTAAGAGTTTTCTACACAGCTGCACACTCATGCCCCATGCTAGGATTGCTCCTGCCTTGCCCACTGTTAGACACAGACTGATGCTTGGCTGTCTCTGGCAAATAACCTACTGCTTATGGTGTGGGATTGGAAGAAGAAAGCCTGCGATTGATTTCTAATAGGACTGAAGTGCTGTTCTATTGTTGTTGTTATTTTTTTTTAATTAATGTATTAAATCTTCTAAAGGCGCTGTAATGTGATTATTTCTTTTGGTGAAAAACTTAGTCATCAGTCTTTAGTGATTGTTGTGATTTAAGCCGTAACTCACACAGCTTTCTCACTCATTTCCCCCTCTTTCTTCCCCCCGCTCTTGGAAGGATGGGGAGAATCGAAAGAATGCAACTCCCATGGGTTGAGATAAGTAACACAAACCACTATGGCTACCACCAATAATAAGGATAAGGGAAATAATAAAGGGAGAGAATACAACTGCTTACCACCCAATACCAAGCCCTACCCAGCAGTGAACCCCTCTTCTGGGTCCCTGCCCTCAGTTTTTTCCATCCTGGGCGCGATGTGCTGTGGTATGGAATACCTCTTCGGTCAGTTTGAGTCACATGTCCTGTCTCTGCTTCCTCCCAGCTTCTCCCTTTCCTGACAGAGCATGAGGCTCAGAAAGTCCTTGATCAGACCAAAACTTCACTGCAACAACTAAAAGCATCGGTGTTATCAGCGCTGTTCCCAGGCTGAAAGTCAAAAACATAACACTTCACCAGCTACTAAGGAGGAGAAAAAATGACTGCTACTGCTGAACCCAGGACAGGGATCAAGACTATCAGGAAGGTAGAGGCCAGCAGATTTTGTTAGATCAGTAAAATAAACTTAAACCAGAAAGGCTATGCAGGAACTATCATATGAGAAATACAGTTAGATACAAAGTATCCTTATGGAATTATCGAGATTCGCTCAGAAGACTTACTTGGTGCAGAAATAATTCTCAGAAATATTTCTAAAATTATTGTAACAAATCTGCATCTTAAACCAGAAACATTCTGAGCCAGTGACTGTCAAACCTAAATAATTCATCTCCTTGGCTGTGTTGCACTGTAAAGCATTTGTATAAAAACTCAGTGTCTTCTCAAAAATCACCAGTTAAGAAATCATCAGAGGAGTTTCATGTTCTTCTTTAAGACATATTGCTACATAAATGAACAAGTATTCTTCTTGTTAGCTGCAAAAATAGTAAATGACTTAATCTCAATTGAACATATTATTATCTCATCAATGGAACACTGATGTATATATTAGCTCTTATGTCTAAAACTAATATTGTATAAACTCTCAGACTCGGGTTTCCTGCACATCTACTAAGTTCTGTGGCTCCCATAGCTCAGGTGTTATTTTTACAGAAAAGGTATTAATGAAGATCCAGATGAGGCCAGAAAGCATCCTCCAATAATATCCTGCTTTTAGGTGACTCAATATATGACTTCAGTCATGACTGTGAAGCTTCCCTAGAGGGAGTCCATATGCAGCCTTGTGGGATAGTTGTGGCTTGTCCTCTGCAGATGCTCGTGGCCCTACTCACTACTTCCTTCTGGATATGTCTCCCTGATAACAAGTGTGGGTTGCTAGTGTGACTCACTACACAGGGTCGTTGGAGCCTGATGTTGCACTGTGAGGGGGCCCTACAAGAAGTGCTGATTCATAATAACAATGGGAGAGTGCAGTTCAGCCCAAACATGCTGGTCCTCTTCCCTGTATCCCATGGGCTGCTCCTGTCAGCACAGCAGCCTCCCTGCCACAGCTGTGAGTAATGAGTTGGTTGTGTCTGCTGCAGCTGCGTCTACGATCTGAAGACACTAATGGGAACTGTAGTGGAAATACCATGGTTTCCATTTTTTTTTCTGTAGATCCCAGTAGACACTGTCTCAGAAAAAATACGAAGAGTCATAAAGGAACAAAACCAGCTGGTCATCAAGCTCTCACTGTAGAAGGTAAGTTGCAGCAACTTGGAGAGAGGTGGTTGCAAGTAGGAAAGTAACTGCTTAACAGGAATTTATCCTTCTTCAGTTTGAAATTGCACACAGTAGGGGCTCTTGTGTCAGCACAAGTAGTCCTAGCCCTGCATTCAGGACCCACCTAGAGATTGCTTTTCTGGATCAACTGGGCTGGATTATTTTCAGATTTTAATGGAAGAAGTTGGACAAGACTGCTTAGACTGGTTATTGTATTCAATTCTGTTATTTGTATCCCCATGACTTTTTTCCTTTCCCTTCTTAATTCAACTTTCAAAGTAACACTAAAAGCTGTTGTCTTACAAAGAATTCCCGTATGTACTCTCTGACTGTATTAGAAGTGTTTCAACCAATTCAGCTGATTTAGGCTATAAAATAATTTAGGTAGTATATTGAATTGATACATTTTTATTTTGATTTTGAATACTTGACCATCCATCCATAACTACCTACTACTAAGGCAGTTTTGCTCTGCAATTTTACATTTGTTGAAGCCTTCAATCCTATTGAAGCCTTTTAGGAAAAACAGGTGTATACTTATTACATGCATCATCTGCAGTTGTTTTCCAAGGAGTGTCAGTGAGTACCAATGTTTGCCTTTATTGCAAGTTCAAATTGACTTCAAGTTGGCAAAGTGCATCGTTGCTAAATAGCAGCATCAATATAGTAATAATAACAACTCATTCAATTGCATGTGTTCTACAGCTGTTAATGTTTGGATGACCTAAAAAACTAGCTGTTGGATTCTTTATAGCCCTGAAGGATTTTTCTAACAGGGCTGAATTCAGGGCAGTTCTGAGACCTGGATGGCAAAACTCCTTCTTACCCTTCATAATGTTTCTTTTCAATTAATTTAATGCATTCCTAAAGTCGATGAAAACAACAAACAGCTTTAAATCTGGTATATTAAAATGAGGATTATAAAAAGACTAGTAGGCTGAAATTAATGATGATTCAGAAATGAGTCAGCTATTGAGCTCTCTTTCAAAATCTGTTTTCAAGAAAGAAAAAATTGAATAGTGAAATAATTGGAAACTAAGGAGCTTTTGCAAGTACATACTTGCAGGTACTTAGTATTTCTGGAAGTAAGGAATTCCAGAAAGTGTGCATGAGAAGATGAACTATAAAAACTAACTAGTACTATTACTGACCACTAGTAGGTACCTCTTAAAAGTAATGAGTAACTGCTAAAGTTCTGGATGAATGTAGCAAACAATTTGACATTTACTATTTGAAAGACTTGAGATCTGACTGCATTGAGACATTTATCCTTGAAGTGAGTAGAACATCAGTGATCCATCCCTAGTGAGATCTGTGATTATAATCTGCAGGGTACTCAGAATGGGCTTCCACAGTTCAGTAGAGTGTTCCTTGTGTTTCCACATTATGTCAGAATGTTTCCCACTGGTACATTAAATTAAAGTTATTTTTTAAATTCCAAGAATTTGATTAGAAAAAAATATGCATATGTTTAAAGTCACCATCTGATGATAATGCTGCATTAGATAAAATGCATGACAGATGGGAATTTTTGCCAATAAATCAATTTTATAAATTTTGAAATAAATGAAAAAGGGCCTAATCTTTAACATTGTTTCAGATGAGCACTATTGAGCCCACTTGCCAGTTTGGAAAGGTAGATGAAGTTATTCACAGTGGATGGATTTGTACCAAGAGATAGTCTTCCACTGAAATAAAACAAAGTGTTTGGTTTCTGTCATATATCTATATTTTATTGTCTGTAAATCCTGCTGCAGAATAAAACTATTATAGCATCCATGGGGTGGTACATACCACATAAAAGCTGAATGAGCCTTTCTCATGCTTTGCCATGATGCAGGCATAAAGCTCATGGAACTACACACAGCCTTGGAAAACCACTTACTTTCTGTTTCAGCATTGTCTTGAACTGGAGACACTCCAATGAAAGCAACTTAAGCAAAGCATGTTGAGCTCCAAAAGTATGTCTATAATAATTTTGGAGATCAGTGGGAAAGATTGAACACAATTACTTTCCTGTGCGCTAACAAAAAAGACAAAAATAATTCCCCGTCCTGCTTTAAGCACAGAAATCAGCAAGATAGCATAAGTCTTTTTTTTCTTTTTGTACTTTTTTTCCTCTCACCCATGGTACACAGCATTGAAACCTGAATTTATTTTGCAGTTCATAACGTGTCACCTTTCCTGAGCTTCTCTAATGGGGGGAAGATAATTCCTTAAGCTTTTCATCAGATTTTTGATTTTCTCCTGCTCTCCCAGAGCTCATTATGCAAATGCTTCATCTTTTCCTCTCCTTTGTTTTCATCCATTCAACTCTGAAAGAGTGTTATTTATAATTTGCCTCCTTTTTCATGCTCTTTTATGAAGCTCAGAGTTTAATGTTCACAAGAAACTTATGTTGCTGGCAAGCTCTTGATTTGGAAACAGAGGGATGTGTCTGTTCAACTGTTACCTGCCACCTCTGCAGGGATCTCACCTGGCCTGACTTGGGCCAAATCAGAAATATGAAGAGGGGCTGGGATGAGACATTTTAAGTGTGGAACATACTTTTTTTCTTTTTACACTGCTTTTTTCATCGCTATAGTGGTTTAAGCCTGGCCAGCAGTCCAGAACCACACAGCAGTTTACTCATTCCCCCCCTTCATCCTCCTGCTCCCAGAGGGATGGGAAGGAGAAATGAAAGAATGTAACTCCCACAGATTGAGATAAGAACAGTCCAGTAACTAAGGTACAACACAAACCCATTACTGCTACCACCAATAATAATAATGATAAGGGAAATAACAAGGGAAGAGAATACAACCGTTCACCACCCACTGACCGATACCCAGCCCAATCTGAGCAGTGATCTAGCCCCTTCAGGTAACTACCCCCCCTTCATATACTGGACACGATGTACTGCAGTATGGAATACCTCTTTGATCATTTGGTCAGGTGTCCTGTCTCTGCTTCCTCCTGGCTACCCCTCTTCCCTGACAGAGCATGAGGCTCAGAAAGTCCTTGTTCAGACTAAACATTACTGAGCAGCAACTAAAAGCATCAGTATTATCAGTGCTGTTCCCAGGCTGAAAGTCAAAAATACATCACTTCACTTACTAAGAAGGAGAAAAATGACTGCTGCTGCTGAACTCAGGACAACTGCCAAGAAATCCCACTTATCCAGGGAAAAAGAGAAAAATAAAAAAAGAAAAAAAAAATATGCAAAGAAAAGCAAGAGCCCACTCCCAAGTTTTGCAACAGCTTCCAGATTTTTGGGTTGTAAACTCTGTTGCTCTGAGTTTAGAGGCATTACTCTTAGTGTTCCAAACTTCAGTACATAAAGGTAGGCAACTGAATAAAATCAGCCTGAACTTTATCCACAGCAGTGGATAAAGGAGTAGATGTAGGCATTCATGAAGTTTAACCATGACAAGTGCAAGGTCCTACACCTGGGTCGGAACAATCCCAGGCACAGCTACAGGTTGGGCAAAGAAGAGATACAGAGCAGCCCTGTGGGGAAGGACTTAGGGGCATTGGTTGATGAAAAAATGAACATGAGCCGGCAGTGTGCTCTTGCAGCCCAGAAAGCCAACCGTGTCCTGGGCTGCATCAAAAGGAGCGTGACCAGCAGA
>JASSUY010011589.1:32113-44061 GCA_032466535.1 Forpus xanthops | reverse complement strand
CCAATACCTAACTCTTTAGGTGCCTGTTTCTGGTGAGCATCTCCTTGGGATACACAGCTGACCTCCAGCTTACTGTGCTATACTTCCTATAAAACCTACTGTACAAGAATTTTACACCCACTATTTTTCTCCAGTAGGTTTCTAACAATGACCAATCTTATTTAGGACCTGGTTCAGTAAAGCATATAAGCAACTACTTAATTTAACAAAAAACCCACATATCACCACTGTTTTTAAAGATTTGGGATAAAAGGCAGACAAATAGGCCTATGGAAAATTCTCCTTTGAAAAGGTAACAGAATAGTTATTCCAGAAAAAAAGAAAGGCAAGTAAAATGAAAAAGCAAAAAGAGAAAAGTATATGTATTTTTACCCTTTTAAAGGAATTATATAATTATATTTCTGAAATTATAATTAATTTGAACCATTTTGGAATGAAGAAAGGCAGCTATTCTCATCGTTCGCAGATCAGACTCCCATCTATCAGAACATTTCTATGGCGACAACTGCTTAAGAAAGTATTGAAAGACACAGCTAGATGATTTTGAAAAAGTTAAAAAAAATCAAACTTGCTGGGAGCAGGCATACCCATAGTGACTGAAATAGCTCACTCCTGTTTTCAAGGCTGTAATATTAACTTAGTGAGTGAAAGCTGCCAGACTATGAATGCCCCTTTGCTGCTCATCTCCATTACTCGCTGCCTGGCTGAAAGGGTAGGAGGGAGTGAGGCAAAAATCATCAAATAATAAAGAGTAAAAAAAAAATAAAAGAAGATTAAAAGCCTTCTCATTCCTGCAGTCTGTTCAGAAGCTCTTAAGGATTGCTATAGCCATATTTGGGATCCTTCTGTGACATTGCTTTTTGCAACATGCCTAGAGAAATTGCAACTGAAATACTCAAGAGCTGCTTCTGGGCCTTTCCAAACTGCAGCTTTCTGGATAGAGACAGCACCTTTTAACAACTTACCCAATCACAAATCTTAAAATTTCTAGTAAGTGTAGCAGGAGACTAGGTATCAATTTCACTGAAGAAGGACAGCTCATGGTTATCATATTTGTTTCATTTATCCAATTCAAAGTCTGGATCTGAATAAAAAATTATGATGAGCAGCAGCAGCATTGAACTGCATGTGACAGAAGATGATATGCAATTAGTATGTTTGTCTAGAAGCTAAGAGGATATCAGCAATTGCTATCATAACCAGAATTCACATGGAGATCATTACAATTCAAACAGCTATTTGACCTGACTTTTTAAAAGACCAGAATAAAGTAGCCTGATTGGATTCCCCAGGGAATCTTGGTGTTCAGCTGGAAGAGGCTTTAGCTTTGTTAACTATCTAAGCACTGTCAAGTGTTTAAACTGGAATAATAAGGTTTGAATTCCCAGGGTCAGCAGGCCAATGCAGAGAGTGTATTTTTAAAAGAAAAGCATGCTTTATAAAGCAATTAATAAAACTCAGACCCTAAGGTGGCATCTGTTCCATATATTTCAAGAATGGCATTGCAGAGTAGCAGTAAATTGCCTTATTTCATTGTCCGAGTTGATCTGAAAATGCATCTAATTGTAAAAGAGCCCCCAGAGGGCTGCCATCAGGTAGAGCAGTCATATGTAATTGTCTTGGCTTGACTTTGCATAAGAAACAATTTCACTGAAGCTGAAAATTAAACCTGCTCTACAAGGGGGACAGCCACACATTCTCACTTTCAGGTAGATTGGTATTACCAGACGGAGCACTTGTGCACACACTCTTGTGCAGTCCGAAATTATAAAAAAGATCCACTAAGTCTTTTCTATTATTATTGTCCTTTTCATTGCATGTTAGTTATGTTAATTCAGTAAGTGAGCAGAGAACAAGCACCACTGCAAATACTCTTTAAGGATTTCTTAGTCTGGCAAGAACCATAATTACATGGACATTAGATTTCTTAATCACCTATGTCTTTTCCTCCCATGTTTGAAACCTTAGTCTCTGGCTTGTTTCAATATGAGTTATATCGTAACTTTTTATACAACAACCTTTGTTCTGATCATATACCTTCACTGTAAGTCAAAGGCAGTTTCAGGTTACCATTGAGCAAGCCTCTTGCATGTGCTGTAAATGCCACATAGCTTGTATAAATCAAATAAACTACTGGACATTGTCAGGACTTAGGTTTGTGCTGCTACTCTCTATTGTAGGCTTGCAAAAAATATTTCACTCTCACGGGCCCAGTCAGCAGTTAAAATAAACAGCATTAACAAATCATTACAAACTTGTAATGGAAAGTAAAAGCAAAATAAATACACATTTTTCATTTCAGAAGACTTTCTTTAAAATTTCCAAGCACAGTTTGGTATGATGCAATCACTTACATCACTCAGTTCAGGCTTTGATGCAGATTCAGCTGCACTTCAGAGACTACACAAGTAAAAGAAATTAACAACATGCTTTTATAACCTGACCTGTAGACCAGAGCTTGTGGAAGGCATTAACATGACATGCCTGCATGAGAGACCTTAGAGTCTGTGCAAGTGAATATTAGAGAATGTGTTCAGAAGTACTTCATATGTTGCCTGTAGGAGCTGTTTTTAAAACAGACGTAGGTACCTGTCTCCTGTTAACCTCCATGTAGTAAGGTGTCAGAATATCTTCTCACATGCTTACTTAGTTCCTATGGTGACAGTATGAGAACTAAGTATAAGACAGTTCACTTGAATTGGTGTTAATGCAAGTGTTTACCCCATCCTCATGATTTAATCAAATTCTTACTGGGGCATGTGTGCAGTTGGAAAGTGTTGTTACCATGTCCAGGCAAAATTTCTGTACAATAACTGATGCTGATAACTCTGCAGCAAAGTAATCATATGGAACAAACTATGCCAGAAAATACAGATCTAAGACACTCATTTAGAGTTATTCTGCACAGTATAGCTGGAGTTTAAAAAATAAAGGGTTGTTTTTTCAAAGCAATCTTGAGCAGTAAAATCCTATTCCAGGGAAAGTGCTATTCAGTGCCTCAAGACAGCCCTCTTCCTTGTTTACCCTTTGAAGATAATTTCCACTGATCTTTGAAATGTGTCCACCTTAGGGATTAAGAGAGTTCAAATGCGTGTGAACCTGCTTGAAAGCTGCAGTTTTTCCCTGCTAGTCATAACAGTCCTGCAGAAAGCTGAAATTAAATAACCAAAGAGTTGGAAGAATTTTGATTGCAGTTTTTGGTGGTGAGATATATTAAATCCTAAGTAATGAAGAAGCATGGGCTTTCCATGGTAAATTCATTCTGTATCAATAGTGATTTCTTATGTAGTTGATAGCTAATCCTGCCAACGATGTTCATAACTCATTCTCAATAGTTAACTCTTTGGAAAATTGCATGTAGAGGGACAGCTTTGCTTAGCTATTTTAAAAATATCTCTGGGTTTTATTGATCAAAGTTATTCGCAGTTAAGCTCTGTGTTCATAAGAAAGTACAGAATAGCCTGCTGTCATAAAACATAAAAGCACTCAGTGTTTCTCCACCTTGGGGAAACAAGCACCTTATGCCTTTAAAGCAATCCTAAGGCCAAGACAGGAGATATGAACTTGCCTTAGTACTGTCTCGTTTCCCAGAGGCAAGATGCTCTTCAGATGTAGCTGTCAGAGCAGAAGCCTCCTACCTTTCCCTTTTGTCATCTCAACCAGAGTCATGAGGAGGTAAAGCAAAGGGCGTTGGCTTCACACAAAGAGTTGTGATTTTCAATCCTTATCTTCAAAGCAGGTAGCATCTCGTCACCTGCTGTCTGTTTTACCTGGTAATTAAGGTAAGACACCTTCACTTTGATGTTTAAGGCTGGCCAGCAGAATAGCTTCTTCATGACGTTGCTCACAGTATGAGGAAATGTTTAATTCAAAGCTATTCGGTGTTTATTAATAGAACAAAGGAAGACGCACCCATGTCTCACCCATGTACCTAAAGCATTAGTGTGGCATTGCTGATCTGTAAACAGTTTTTTAGACAGTATCAGCCACCTGACTTTGGGGATAGTGAAATGTCACTGCAACTTAGGAGGTACTGCTTCTCCTGACCCTATCCCCCGACCCCAGATGGAAATGTCACTTCCAGCACCACAAGGAAGATGACCTCTCTGAACTTCTCCAAATACTAAAGCAAAAGGCAAGAGTCACTCCTAGTTTATTCATGTGTGTTTTCCAGATGGTACTGGAGCTGCAAGGTTGCAATTGATTTCACAGCATGGATCAGATCACATCCCACGTGATATGCAGTTATCCTGTGTGAGTTGCTGGTTGCCCAAAGGGTTTCCCAGGCTGGTCACTTAGACACCCATATAATAATTTAGGATGGCAATTTACAGTGAAAATTTCCAGGTATAGCAATAATACTGTGTAATGGTTGGAACCTGATTTTTACTGACTTCAGCATAATAATTGCATTCAAATATGGAAACCTTTAATGAAAAACTGGTGCTGTCCCCTTAAAGCCATGTCCCTGCATAGAAGCAGGAGCTTGCACAGAATCTGTAGCACTACCAGTGATTGAGCAGTAACATTACTAATGCAGAACTACGTGAGCTTCTAACTTTTCGTAATGCACCTTTTATATGCTGCCTTTTGCACTGACAAACAGCCAATATAAAAAAAATCCAGGGTATGGCACGAATTTTTGTGTTTAGAAGATATCAAATGCTAGCAGTGCTCAGATCTCAGTTTTACCAAAACTTCAGGTGTAGTCAACCTTACAGATGCAAAGGACAAAATTCTTCCCACGTTCACTTTCTCTTGCACACATATGCAAAAGTAAATCAATCCTGACCCTGCAGGATTAGTTGATTGCTGGAAAATGACAAGCACAAGGTAAATATTTAGGTCTCAGTCTCACTATGATTACAACCTTGAAGAAAGTAATTATCCATCCTTCCTTGTGTCCCATCTGGGAGCAAGAAATGCCATGTTACTTTTCTGGAATGAAGCCTCCCATACATGTTGTAACCTCTCCAGGAAAGTTCATGCTGGGATATTTACAACCTTGGTGTCATTGTAATAACTTTTCCTTTGAAATCTTTGAATTAAAGGAAAGAAATTTATATTTCATGCCCTTCGATTCTAACCAGCAGATTTAGAAAATGAATTCCAGCAAAATAGCCTGATGGAAAGAATATTACAGGCTTTGCTATTTCTGCCATATCCTGTTACGATTATCATAATTTGATGTGCTGGACTTGAAGTGGTCCTTAGGGAATCAAATAGGAGAAGGCACTCTGCTGCGCTCTGTGGTGCTCTCAGGTACAGCACAAGAGCCTTCGCTTCTCCAGGGTTCTGTAATATAAATTATGTTTCAAAAAACAGTGTAAAATGTACTGCTCGACATTCTGGTGGTGAATCAATACCTACTGTATTCCTCAGTGGAAGGTGTCCATAAAGAAAACTTACACTTGACCTATTTAGACTTTCCCACTCTGTTTTTCTCCAGTTCCTACTCTTTGGATCATGAGCGTTTAGAGGAAGCATCGTGGTCTTCCATGAACCTCAATTCACCTCCTGCATTGTATGACATACCAAGCAGTACCATTAAAAATATTGTCCAAGTGTGTCTTGTGTAAAAAATAGTGGTAGTATTCAAGTATTTCAAATTTGGACATATTTTTCCATATGTGGACTCAGTTTCCAAAGCAATGGACAATGTGAGGGTGATTGAATCTTTACGGTACGCACAAGAAAAGTAGGTAAACGTTACCACTTATTCAATTTTGTAAGTGGAGTCAAAGGTTTTTATACGCTGCAGGTTTAACACAAGTGGTGGTCTGCAGAACAACAGGTCTCACAGCATAATGGTAAAAATGTCTCACAACCTTAGAGGAATCCTGATTCTTCATCCAAAATATTGGGAACCACTGATCTTTATAAAATCACACAATACTGTGATTTGGCACCACCCTGAAATTTGTGCTGTCATGTAATGCATGACAGCAAGAGAAGACTGGACAGTCATGCTTGGGAGAAGCTTCTGGTTTTGTGCAGAAAGAGTTCAAATAAAAAACAAGCTACGTCAAACTGCAGAAGCCAGTGCCACAATGTAATAACACGGTTGGGTTTATCATCTTCTCTGCTAATGTGTGAGGACCTCTCCTTGGATATCTGTAGGACAGGAAGTAGGTCTTCCTCCTAGAATTTGCTGTGTATTTCTTCATAATGCAGATGTAAAAGGACTGATATTTTACCAGACTAAAACTTTACCTGAGTCATTAGGAGCAGGGGTTCATTATTATCTTGACAGTAAATCATGGTGGATATCATTAAAGTCTCATCTTTATCTGCATCTCTGCACAGCATTTTGTGTTTTAATTCTAGGAAGAAATCAATTTCAGTGCAGATAGTTTGGATAGTGGATTTTACCTTTTCAAGTAAACAGAATGTTATTCCATTTGTGAAAGTGCCAGTGTTGATGTCATTATCACTAATATTAGACAGAAAGACTACTCACAGTTGAAAAAAAAGAGTAGCTGTGAGATACCCTGGGAACTTCCATGCAAGTGGGTGGACTAGGAGAAACAGGACACTCTGAAACTCCCCTCTTGGCACTGAGTCTGCATGTGGGAGGGTGAAAACACTGGGTGGGAATGGCCTGACACAGACAACCTTCAGTTTGGTTAAGAGAAACACATTCACTAAAGGCAAAACCTCTCTCATTAGCATCTGACCACTACACTCATAGTAAGCAAACTTTCTGGGATGAAAAATTTACAAAAACCCTGTATAACAAGAGCTGATTTCTATAGATGAACACACACATTAATCTAGGAACCACAGTCAGACTGTGGTAATTGTCTGACTGTAAGGATGGAGATGGGTACAAAGGGATTGCCGCCTCTCAGGGAGCTAGTCTTCCCTTTCCTCTGATTTGTTGTTGGAAGATTTTTAATCTTCATCACTTTGATCTTCTGTGGGATCATAAATTGCAGTGAAAGTTCTCTCACCTGCCCAATATTTTAGAATGGTGACAGCAGGATAAGTCAATACCTACTCCTTCGATCAGTTTACACAGTGCTTCAACAAAATGAGACAAAATGACAGACAACTCCTGTGACAGCCACTCCTGCTGACAAACCCTGCAAGCCAGGACCAAATTCAATGCAACCCATCATTTTTTGTTCAGATTGTCTCTCAATATGAGTTGTTGCTTTCTCACCTTTCTTACTGTGGCTTATATGGAACATAGTCCTTGGCCAGTAAACAATGGGAGATCCTTAGCACTGTTCCAGCAGCTCTTTCACCAGTAAAAGATGCTGCTAGCAGCTGGGAGAGAAATGCTGCAGCCAGCCTGAATGGGTAAAACCCTGACTGTGGGCCATGCCAAGACCTCCTGCCTGTCCTCATGTATAATGAGAGGCAGGACAGTGGCAGAGCTGCTGGCACATGCCCTGGGGTGCTCACCTCAGATCTTGAGACACATGGCCCACTCTGCAACACCACCCATTTCAAAGCCAGAGCAGCACTCATGCACCATGGCTCTTACACGTGTATTTAAGGGTCTCATTTTCAAACCATATACTGCTGTTACCATTCTACATCCCCTTCAGTATTTCTACTGACTCTTGGCAAGGCAACCCACTACCTTTTACTGGCTACAAAACCTGCAAAATCGGGAAAGCACAAGTGTTATGACTGGCCCAGGTGTAGGGCTGATGGCATCCCTTTGTGTGCAACCCCTAGCCCCAGTAGATGCTGGGACTTCCTTAGTCTCCTTGGGCAGGACCAAGCATGGCAATAGTACATACCTACCCCAATAGGATGCCAGGTGTGGGAGTCAGAACAACTGGGGTTTTTTTACAGTGAGAAAATATAAGGAGCTCTAGAGCATAATTCGTGATAACTGCAATCCTACATACTAGTGGGATAAAAAAAATACCTCCATTCTTTATTCCTGAAGAGAACACCACAGAAGTAAAACACAGCCTCTGCCCCAGCTCTCTCCCACCTCCCAGAAAAACCAGGGAAATTAAAAGACATTTAAAAAAAGCTCTTTACAAAATTATTCTCAAAACATACTACTTTGGCCTGGGCCTCAGAGAGCCCTAGGAGAATCTAGAAGATGATCTGATCTATAGCTATGGCCCGTTGACAAAAAAACTATCTGTGGTGAGTTAAAGCAAGGTGTGTGCGGTGCTTGTCTTTTCCAGCATCCCACAAAGGGAGAGGTCCCTCCCCACTTGGGAGTGTCAGTGAACAGCCACAGCTCTGCTGAGATGGAGGAGCTCCAGCTGAGGAAGCCATTACCAGTGTTTGCATTGGCCTTGGTCATCTGAAAAGGGAAAGGGGCTCCGCAGTTAGTGTTTCTGGAGTTTCTGGGGAGAAGAAATGAGAAAAAAGTCTGAGCAGGCAGAACAAAGCTCTCCCTCAAATCTCCTGGCTGTCAGATTTGACTAAGGATGGCTTAGGAAAAGAAGAGCAATCAGGAACCAAGAATCCCCTGAAGCAGACTTATAAAATGTCTGGAAAATATGCTGTCTTAGCCTGAAGTGCTCCTGCTTCTCATACCAGGTATAAAGGAGGGGAACCTGCCAGGAGCTGTCTGTGCTGGAACAGAGTAGCAGAGGATTCCAGCTTAGATATTCAGTGATGCATAAGTGGATTTCTGACCATCCTAGAGCTGCTGGTTTTTAAACAGACTGTTCAGACAGCACTGCACCTGACCTTTCTGTGCTGAGCAGCTTTGCTGCTGTGGCTTTGATCTTCCCTCATGTGCTCTCATGCAATATATTTTCTCTCACAATCCATGTATGAATAAAATATGAACAGGTGACCCCCATCCTCACACTACATTTCTTTGTGTGATATAGGTACTTTGGCACATGTGCAGTGTTTTGTCTGGAATAACAACCTAGGAAGAAAAAAACAGGAGCCATAGAGTAATTGTATGCTGCATTTCCATAACCCACTGTGCCAATGGCCTTCAAAGTGTGTGCAAATGAGATTCAGAGATTTGTTGCAACACATTTACTCTTCCGCCAACCAGCATTATTCTGTTATCAATATTCTGCAGGCGCCTGCCCTCAGCTTTTGTTATGTGTGTGCCTGCATTGAACATCACCACNNNNTTTCCTTGGTATGGCTGTAGTCAAGCATAATTATGCAAAGAAAACATGTCCGCTCACACAAAAGCAACCTCTGAAAAGTGAAATCTCTACACTTGCCTCTTAGAAGCAAGAAGATCACAACTCTTTGGTGCTTGATTTTGATCTCACACTTATTCCCTCCTAATGGAATTTCCTTGACTTCAAAGCAGAGATGATTTACATGGGAATGAGATCCTTGTATGACCACATGAATGTAAGCTGCTCTCTGGCAGTCATACACACTGCTCCAGCAGAGTAATAGTAATCACACCAAGACTGAGTTCTTCCACTCCTTCCATAGCTGACATCCCACTGAAGACTTGTTAACAGCAGTAAGTATACGTGAATCCTTCATATTCCAGTGTCTGACATAGCATCAGCACCAGTGGATTAACCAGCCAGGCCCAATCACAGAAAAAAGTACCACGATGTCAGATCTTAAACCTGGCCTCCATGCAGCGAGCTCAGCACCTATTTCTAGTGGTGAGCTGAGGAACAAAAGCATGACAGCAATCTGAGAGTCTGAGAAGGGCTTAATCATCACTATGAATAACTGCAGCTTCTAGCTTGGAACTGTGGATCTGGTTCAGCATTATTATGTGCTTGTTAAAAAAAAATTAAAAATTGAAAAAAAAAAAATAAAACCTCATATCAATTAAAAATGGTGGGAAAAATTGAAAGTTCCTCCATCCTCCAGGTACCTGAAGAAGAGAAAACGTGCACAGTTTTCTTTCCACCTACATCATTTACAATGCTGGAAGAGCCAACGCTTTCCACTTTCCAAGGGAAATCTTTTATCACTTTATCTCAGAGCTATGATTAAACACAGGGCCATTAAAGAGATGGATATCAAAAGTTGGTTTGTTATTGCTTTCAAATGCTGTGTTTTCTATTCTGGGAGTAGGCACAAGGCAAACTTCACAGAGTTGTAATACCCCTCCTCTTGAAGAAGGACATAAAATACCGAAACAAATATTTTTCAGATAAATTATTTTACAAGCAAGTGAATGCCTGTATCTAATATTTGTTTGTTTTTAAAAAATCCTCTAGCAGTAGATGCTGGTTAAAATGAGGCACTGGAATATTGATGAAAGACAATAACCAAGATCAAGCCTGATAGCTGAAAGTTTCCTCAATTAAATTCACACTGATAACCATTTGTGTAAAAAACAGCATGACAGCAACACAGCAAGCTGTAGGAAAAGGATAATAAAGGAAATCAGACGTCCGCTGTAAGGCTTCAAATTGCCATCATGGCCAGGCGAGCTCGCAGGCAGGCCCCACATCATAGCATACAAGGAGAACAACCCTGTTCCCCAGGGTGAGAAACTACCTTCCTTTTTCTGCAAAGAGCCACCAGGCAATACACACAGTTTCCCCAGCACAGCTGATGCGCTGCAAGCTCACACCCTGCCTTACACTGCAGTGACTTGTTCCCACTCCAGGAACTGCTGCTGAGTGCGAACTGTCACACAAGGAAGGCTGTGTACTGACCTCGTGAGCAGCGCACCAACATTTTCACATCTTTGCAAATAGTAAGCAATTGTTTGAGCGAGAAGAGCAGTTGGGAAGCTGCTCAGAGGCAGAAGACGACAGGAGAGAGCTAGCCAGGTCTCGCTGCATCCTCCACCCAGCCACTGCTGTAAGTGCTGGCAAGCCCTGAGGGCTCACTACCTCCACAGGTTGGCTGGAGGGAAACCTTTCCCCAGAGCTCTCAGGAGAACACTGTCCAGCCACCATCTTTTGGTAAGCCTCCAGCCTGCAAGCTGCACTTGCTCTTGAGAGCTGTGTGTTCAACACCACAGCTGGCATCAGTGTGGGAAAATGAGGAATTGATGTATTTGCTCTGGCTGAAAAGCAGTGGGGAAAACACATGACAGTTGATGGGGGACAGCCAGCACCATACTAGCTCCAGTGTCTCCTGCTGGCCTTTCCAAACTGGATTAAGCTAAACGACAGCAGATCATTAGGTTAAAATCTGTGCTTACTACAGAAAATGCATAAATATAACTTGCCTTAAACTATGTGCAGATTACACAGTATAATAGGGAAGAAATGTAATATCAACACGTGCATAGAAATAACTATTAGGCTTTTCAATTCCCACTTTCACCTTTTTACACACTAGCAGTCTCCTAAGTAGCCCATGCAACCAAGCTCATAAACCCAGCATGTTAAGCAATAGATTCTGCCAGACTTCCTCACTATCGTTAATTATCTAGGCTCAATAAACCGTAGTGATACAATTTCCTTCATTTTCCCAAAGGGTCTCCTGGTAAGGAAAGGAAAACCTTAGCTTCCAAATGCAATAGCCTTATCAGCTTTTAAGTAAGGTAACCCCCACCCCAAAGAGGTTACAATTCAGCTTTCTATCATTGCTGCAAAACTAGCATCCAGAACCACAGTGCGCCAAAACCTTAACTCTGTGCTTCTGCATAGTGCTGTAAGGTATTTTTTGCAGTGAGTACCCCAGAAACCACAGGCAATCTATGGGTTACCTCTACAGAGTCAGCATAGAAACTCCGAGAAAGTAAGACCATGTAAGCAGGCTAAAATTTGCTATATGTATCTTCATCAAAAAGAAAAAAGGTAAAACCCCCCCAAAAAAACAACAACTGTAAACAACAAATATAAACTACAGTGACTTTTTTTGCATGCATTTGGGACTTTCACATTTCTTCCAAAGAGGAAAGAAAGTTTTGCCCTAAGACAGAAAAAGAGGGGGAAGGGGTTTGTTTGTTTACTCTTTAATGCTAATAATAATCTACAGTCCATATCAGAAATGAATGCACTATAAACTATAGAGGATCAAGAAGTGTTTGAGTTTGGGTGACACTTATACTTATTTTGAGGGTT
>JASSUY010011589.1:14747-25612 GCA_032466535.1 Forpus xanthops | reverse complement strand
GGACTTACAACACATTGCTTAACTGCACAAAGCCCAGGGCTACAGGAGTTGTACAAACACCTGATTTTTGCAGAAGGGGTAGTAAGTACTGGCTTCTAGGAGTCATGATCTGTGAACATTTTCTGGAAGTGCAAATGTGGCTGTAAGTGCAAGAAAGCCATCATGAGAAAAAAGCCATAGTATTAGTGATGTGACTTTTACCTTCTATTTGGGAAGAAACGTGAAGTTTTCCACACATCAGGGATGTCAGGGTCTGAGAGCCATGTGGACTTCATTACTGAATTAGGACATCTGAATGTGGATCTAAATCTACAGCATCTTTTCCATGAAGTCAGGAAAACTAATGCACTGGAAGTGTCTTTTGTGCCCTTCTTTTGAAAGAGGAGGCAAGAGGACATTACTGACTGGTAGACCAGCTCCATGTCAAGTCTTTTACAAACAGTACAATCCAGTGTTAGTAAATCAAAACTACTTCTGATTTCTTCATGTGAAAGTGGGTGCATTCTCACTTGCTTTCTCTGACTGGCAGGCTCAAATATTCACTGTTGCTCATGATAAGCTCTGATACATGCCTAGGCATCAGCTTTAGCAATAGTATTCTGCCTGCTTCAGCAAAAAGTTATTCTGCTCTCCACCATTTGGACCCTGAACACTTTTGCCCTTTGTGAAAGGGTGCCTAGCAAAAGCTTCAGTTTTATTTTCTTCCAGGAGAACAGCATTTCTCTGCAGAGCCATGGAGGACATCTTATGGCCAACTACAGCATTTTCTCCAGTGACCTACTTAATGCTGACAGTAGGCGCCAGTAATAGGCATTGAAATGACCCTGTAGGGTGAACCTGCAAAAGGGAAGTTGCAGCCAAAATGTCACTATAATCCCAGTCCTTTTCCTGCTGTCTCTCCAGTCTACTACAGTCCTGCAAGTCTATAGCCAACCTCTCTGAATTAGTGATGGCTACATAACTTATATGGCAACTTATTTTATTCTTAGTTTTGGTTAAAATTCACCACCTTTGCTCCCAGCTGTGTCCACACTCAGGTTTCAGACAAACACTTTACTGTAGCACTTCAGACCAGTTCATCCAGCACACAGTCTCTGGTTGTTCCCTTACGTGCCACATCTTGCCAAGCAAGGAGCATTCACAGTCATGAGTCAGGCCTCAGCACTGTGAAAGCCTCCTAAAAAATCCCAGTAATTCTTTGCAATTTTACTTTTATAAAATTCTGGGGAGTTTTAGCTTGCAAACTGTTTTCCAGAAATGTGTGAGTGTTGCATTTATGTTTCTATGAATCAAGTTGCCCCATAGGATCATAGAATAGTTAGGGTTGGAAAGGACCTTCAGATCATCAAGTTTCAACCCCCCAGCCAGGGGCAGAAACACCTCACACTAAACCAGGGCACCCAAGGCTATGTCCAACCCGGCCTTGAATACCGCCAGCGATGGAGAATTCACAGCTTCCCTGGGCAACCCATTCCAGTGCTTCACCACACTCATAGTAAAGAACTTCTTCCTTAGATCCAATCTAAACTTCCCCTTTTTAAGTTTGAACACCTTACTCCTTGTCCTGTCATTACAGGTCCTCATGAAGAGTCCCTCCCCAGCATCCGTATAGGACCCCTTCAGATACTGGAAGGCTGCTATGAGGTCTCCTCGCAGCCTTCTCTTCTCAAGGCTGAACAGCCCCAACTTTCTCAATCTATTTTCATACGGGAGGTGCTCCAGTCCCCTGATCATCCTCGTGGCCCTCCTCTGCACTTGTTCCAACAGTTCCATGTTGAGGGTACCAGAACTGCACACAATACTCCAAGTGAGGTCTCACGAGAGCAGAGTAGACAGTCAGGATCACCTCCTTCGATCTGCTGGTAACGCTCCTTTTGATGCAGCCCAGGATACAGTTGGCTTTCTGGGCTGCGAGCACACACTGCAGCTGGCGCATGTTCAGTTTTTCATCAACCAGTACCCCAAAGTAGTTCTCCTCAGGGCTGCTCCAAATCTCTTCTCTGCCCAACCTGTAGCTGTGGCTGGCATTGCTACAACCCAGGTGTAAGACCTTGCACTTGGCATGGTTAAACTTCATCAGATTGGCATCAGCTCACCTCACAAGCGTGTCAAGGTCCCTCTGGATGGCATTCCTTCTCTTCAGTGTATCAACCAAACCACAGAGCTTGGTGTCACCAGCAAACTGGCTGAGGGCACGCTCAATCCCACTGTCCATGTCACTGACAAAGATGTTGAACAAGATTGGTCCCAACACCCATCCTTGAAGGACACCACTCGTTACTGGTCTCCAGCTGGACATTGAGCCATTGAGCACAGCTCTTTGTGGCCATCCAGCCAGTTCTTTATGCACAGAGTGGTCATCTGCAGGGGACCCCAAGCATTCCACTGTTTTTATTGCAGCCTCCTTGGAACCCAGGCTGAAGGCAATGGAGAAGCACTGAAACCTACTGCAGAACTTTTTTGCTGTGACCTGCTCTGAGGACAAAGGCAAGTGAGATGATATGCTTAATCTTTACCAGAGAAAGCTAGAGGGAACATCCTGAGCTATCTAGCTGCCAGCTAATGCTGCCTTGGCAACAGTTTAATGGGCAATGGCCTGTACTTGAATGACTTCAGTAAGAGATGTAATCAACCATTCACTATCTTTCTTATTTCCATTAAGTTCAAAGTACTATATAATCACTTCAATTTTCTTTCAGCAGTGATAAGGCTCAAGAATAAACCACAGAGTCTGAACTCTCAGTCAGCCTCCATATTGTACTCTGGATTTATCTTCAGCCATCGTCAGGTGCTGTCTTTCTGCTTGACCTCGTAGGGAAACTGGCCTCCAAGGAAGGTCAAGTGTTCACTTTCACGCTACTCTGTCCTGAAATGCTTTTCCTGGCAAGATTAGATAAAGCAATTCCTTCTCATTTCAGCCCATCCCAAATACATGCTTTATAAAAAATCTACTTTAAAGCAATTTTCTTTCTCATCTGCTACAGGTTTATAGATTGAGACTATGGCTAGGCTATTTTTGTATTCACTGTGCCCAGAACAAAGCCCTGCAATTTACTCTGCTTGCAGAAAAAAAAAAATGATTTTTACCTTAAAAAGGCATTTAAAGGGTATTGTCAAAGACTCCTTTCCAGGTCCCTACCTGGTCAAAATTTGCAACATGATTCAGAGCCAGATTCAGTAAAAGCATTTAGGGGTGCAGTTTACTCCACCACAAATTAAGCAAAATTTATACTATTCCTGTGTTTTACATTTTACAGTCATCTACAAAATATAGAAGCAGGTGTTGGTCACATATGCTCGGATTTTCCTTCCCTGAGTCCTCTTCAGATGGCCCTTCTCTTGCTCACTGTGTGAATGTTGGCTTCTTTTCCTTGCAGCAACATCAGCCACAGGGGAGAGGGGAGCACCACCAGTTTTCCTATGGCCTAGAGTGGGGACATCAGCTGGGACAGTCTCTTGAGACACGGTAAATGAGCGTTTGTGCATCTGTGAAGAAACTCTTAAACTTGTCCCTTCCTGTGTGAATGTCTGTGCCATTTGGCTCCCAGCAAGTTTGTCATTTAAAGGTGGGATCACACACACGGTTTGCACAGTTTGCCTCGGAGCCTGGGGCACTGCAGTGACTCACTCACATGGTGATGCTGGGCCAGTCCAGCTGCTCCTCTGCCCCCACACCCTGGCTGTGGCTGCTGGATCCCAGAGCTCCTGTCTGAGACTCGTGCAGAGTGGTTGCTCCTTCCTCCAGATACAAACAAGACCTGGGTCAATACAGACAGGCACTGGGGCTCATCCTTCATCCAGCAACTGGACAAACACAGCCCACATCCTCAGTTTGGCACTTGTCCTGCACTACTTTGATGCTGCTACCCTGCCTCTCTTTGCTGCAGCCTGTAAGAGAGATTTTCCCATCTCTGCATATATGATGCAGGCATTGCAATGCCAAAACGTGACACAGCTGCCCCTCTCCCTTAGCAATCCTCTCTACACCATATGAAAAGTAGCCAGCATGGAGACAGGCTCCGCCACATGCAGTGCTCTGTTGCTTTGGCCATATTATACCTCCTTGCCTGTGCAAAATATCTGGATCCCAAGGCAATGCCCCCATCAGTGTGAGGGGCACTGTGGAGGAGCTGCCTCAATCAGTAAGAGGCATGTTGTCACTGGAAAGTGGGACAGCAAGGCAAAACTCTCTGCTCTTGTCAAATGCTGTGACACAGTCATAGTTCCAAAGTGAAATCAGTCATCTGGAAAGTATCCTTCTGTGCAGGTATGATCAAGTGCACAGCTACTGGTGAACCCCAGTAGCCAGAGTATGCCCCAAAAATGAAATACAGGTGTGTTGATTGTATGGAGAATGAGGGATCTTCCTGTGTGTAACAACATGACAGAACATGCAGTAAGGTCATGAGAGGGCTTGTAACACACTTTGGAGCAGAGAAATTAAATATTACAGGTAGGGCTGGTAGCTCCACCCATTCTTAAGGTTACCAGACACTTCCCATTTTAAGACCCTGTTTTCAGTTCCTTGTACACGATATGTTGACTGTGTAGACTTCTATTTATGTATGCCAGATGTCTGCATCAGGTTTCTGCAGTATTGGTTTCCGCAGCTGTAGAAATTGCAGATAGTTGTAGCTCAGGCACTTAAAATGAAAAACAACTGGGAAGATGGGTTCCTTTGCATTTGTCAAACAAATACTATTGAGAGGTTTACTCTGGGCAACCCAAAGCATCCTGTCACCTTCGGAAAGATCTGACAAGTTGAATAAGACTGCTTTCACTCTACATACCTGCTTTTTCCCATGTTGTGAAATTGTTCCCAAATCTGTACACCTTGTAAGTTTAAAAATTGCCTTTACTGGGTGTAGACCTTGATTGTATCAACTAAAATCCTTTAAGCAACACCTGCCTTGTACATATCATGTGTATTCACACCTGCAGAGCTCTTTGGTGCCCTGTCCATCCACCTTCTGTGGCTGAATAATCAAGTTTGGTGGGGAAGAACAGCTCTCCTGCTTTTGCCTGCCTGACCAGGGGCTCAGAGCCCTGAATACTAGATACAAGCCAAGAAAGCTGATTGCAATCCTCACCCTGCTTGAGAAAGAAGGGACCTGATGAGACCAGGGAACTTGACTGGGATCACACAAGGGATGCATTTCCACAGGAGTGAACAGGACCCAGCTCTCGAAAGCTTGTTCATCTGGGATCTCACGCATCTGCATTTTAAAAGTACCTTCCTTGACCAGTTCTCTGGGTAGAAGGCCACTGCATATTTCTCTGATGTTTAAGCATCTTCATTTAAATTACAGACTGAATGTCTTTGTGGGAAGTTTGTAACCATTTGTTCTCATGCCAATGCTGCCTTGTAACAGTGGTTTTCTTATTTTTTCTTAGTTATGTTTATAGGCTTCAGTAACAGTAGACTGAGCAAAAACAGAGCTGGCATGAGGAGCTCAAAGGGAGAGACTGGTGTTTCAAAATAGGCAAAAAGCCCTGACTGAAGTCACTGAACTAGAGATGGGATGAGTGGTTCACGGTCTAAACCCTAACCTGACCATCCTCTACAGCTATCACCTAAGTACTCACTGTCCATCCTCAATATCTTTCAACTAGGGGGACCAAAACCAAACCTAACCCAAAAGCAGTGGACTGTAAGGAATGCTCTGTTGTCAGCTGGGCAACAACTACAGTGTAGTATAAACTTCGGGTACATGGTCACAAACTGTTTTTTTTCCACAGCATCTGGTATTTAAAACAATGGTGTGCAAGACAGATCAACTTCAAGAGTGAAACAACATAAAAAGTCTGGCTTAAATAATCTGGTACCTCATATACTCAAAAATAAGTGTCTAAACTTTGGAATACTTCTGACCCAAATCATTCTGTGCTTCAACTTGCCAGCTTTAAAATGGTTATAACTCATGCCATCATCCTAGAGAGCTAGTTGGAGGATATATCCATTATTGTTTGTGAAGCATTCAGGCTTCATAATGGTAAGTACAACAGAAAAGCGTATAAAGTTAATAACTTCATCCTCACAGCAGGATTTATAGGGATGAGTAATAAATAAAGTATAAAACTTCATATTAAATAGAAGGATGGGATAAAATAGTGAATAATCCCTCAGTAAGGGGATTCATCTGCCCTGTGTACTTAATGAGACATAGGTGTATGGGAAAATTAATATGAAGGCTTCCTAAAACTGTGCATGCTGCATAAGGTATGAAAACAACAGAGGTAAGACCATATAGTCAATCTTCATTCTGGTATTTCCTGGATTTTTTGATTGTTACAACAATCTTAAGAATGTGCTTTAGCATGATTACATGTCATTGTGTATGTCATGATGAAAACATAGAGGAAAAAAGATACACAGATATTCATCATATTATTTGCACAGCCTCACCATTGCTGCCTTTTTAGTCTTCTGGAAAGCATTATACAGAGTTGCTGTATAAAGCAGCTCAGTTTTCCAATACAATATCCCGGGTTCAGGTACTTATCCCACAGAAATAAATGTGCGCCAGACTGGGTCTCAGCCTGCTCAGCAACACAGAGAGGGGGAACTGCAAAGCTGCAGGCTTTATTAAAACTCTCTCCCACCAGTGAGATTCTGCTCACAGTGTGCTTTCCAAATGCATCAAAAAAGGATGAACTGTTAAAATTAGCATTTTGTCACTACCCACTGAGACATCAACTTTCCCAACACTGGTCTCCATCTCTGCCTACAGTGGATTTGCTGTCAGTCACAATGGCATGTGTGCACCTCAGCTGCAAAATGACTGATTATTTTTTCCCCCTTATTACAGAACTGACACTGGAAATGGGATCTTTTACCTGGGACTTTTCCACCTGCTCACTCTAGGTGAAAAACCTATGGAGTAGTGAGTAATGGAGGTCACTGAGCTTTGTTCCCTGCTGCCACCAGCATGGAGAAGAGGATGGGCCTAAGTGCCACCTTGATGGAACGTGGCGTGGTGTCACCTCCAGCTGGCACTAGCACAGCCAGGAGTGTGGATCAGGGCTGCAGGAGGGCATGATCTGGTGGCTGCTGAGATTTGCAGTAAATAGGGGATGTCTTGTAGGTGTGTGGCGTCTCCTGAGAATTACTCAAGAAAGCTGCCAAATTTAAAATAAATATTTAAAATTTAAAATAAAATTCACTAGATTTAAAATAAATATTGAAAGAGACTTTGGCTCAATGCAATTTGGTTTTCCATTAATACAAACAACTCACATTAAGCATCAAGAAGACCAAAGATAAAACACTTCATGCATTCATATATGTGTGTGTATATATATATATATATAATACATACATACTCACATATTTAGGCATGTCTCTGTGTGTTTCATGTAGAGCACAATAATAGCACATATTCTGTTAAGAAGATGGCATAATGTGTCCATAGTCCTGTAGCTAGCCAAGGGCATGCCTGAGTAGAGCAGGCAGGTTCCCTGATTCCCAATTCAGTGCCGCATTCAGGACTGCACTATTCTGTGTATACCCTGTGAATATACACTGTGTATTCAGGATATACACTATCATGGGAAACCAGCTTGTTAATGATACTGGTAACCTGCAACTCAAGCAGACCACTGTAACTAAGTTATAACTGCCTCCTCTGCTGCAAAGAAGGACTGAGAACTTCAGCTATGCAAGGAAAGGAAAATGCTCACCTTCTCACTAGCACGCACTGGACCTCAAGAACAATGACATGGATGTGGTTGTCCAAGTACACAGCACTAGCCCAGGTTTCCAAGGCAATATCCGGAGCTTAATGTGCTGATGTCTCAAAATACAGGTCCCAAGCAACCTAGTGCAGTGGTTTAGATTCAACATTATGTTTAAGGTCATTTTTAATATATCTCCTTTATGATTGTTCTTTCTCTTTTTATTTCTTCTTCTGTGCTGGAATAGCTATTTCATGTGGTTTCTTTGTTTTCACTCTGAATTTTATAGTTGTGGCTCGTTTTTTTGGTGGTTGTTGTTGAACTTCCTGCTTTGTTGCAACTTATTAAATTACTCTTTTTTTTTTTTTTTTTTTTTTTACAGGGTGGTTTGCATGGTTTCCTCTGTCCCTCTCTGGAGAGCAGGATTTCAATAAATACATTTCATGTGGCTCTTGAAGAATGCATCCAGAGGCATAAGAAAATGTGGGAAGGAGACTCATTCCCTCTGGAGCAACAGCATCACTTCCCAGAAACTCCTGAGCAGGTCCTTCAGGACCAACACAGGAGATGAGGCATTTAGAGCTAACATCACTCTTTCTCCTTTCTTTATGAGTTGCTGGTTGCAGGCACTTATTCAGTTTATTTCTGAGCTAATTCTTTCAGGCTTCTCAATAATTTATGTTTCAACAGTGAAAATTGTCATCCAAAGTACCCCCATAAATTCACTAACGATACTTCAGCTTCTGAAAGCTGAGACCACAAAGCTGAGACCCAGTGATAAAATTCAATGCTGAGCTCTAACTTCTCTGAGACTTATATGGACAATTCTAATTGTTTATCCTGGCTGACTGAGCCGTTCTGAATTTCAGCGGAGGACTGCTGTCTGTCCCAGGATGCAGTACAAAGGTCCATGTTTTTATGGGACTTTCCTCCATTCCTTTTTATTGTCTCTGTCTTGGTGAGAAGAACTGGACATAGCCAATACAACATGACTTGTTGTTGCCTCCATCCCCTCATGCTTAGACATAAGCGATGCTATTCTTGGCAGCTGTAAATTTGGATGATAAAAGCTCCTTGAAACAATACAATACAACATCTCCACAACACAAAGGTTGTGAATCTTTTCCCCAACTGATTCAACCAAGTGTATGAGGGTTATATATAAAGATATGGTAGGTTCTCTATGAGATCTCCATGCTGCATATTGCATGCAGTGTCTAATAAAATATTAAACATTTCATTACAGTGAGTGATTTCTCTAATTTCTTCAGGACCCTTAATGTTGTGATAATTTGATGAGGGAAGATTTGAAAAATTACGCATAAGAGCAGAAATGATGAAACGCGCTGCATGAAAAAAGTCTGCTACTTAAAAAAGGCACTACAGTACTTTTAAAAGAAACCTCTGAGTTTTGAACCAAACCAAAGTCATCTCCTTTGAAAACAACATACTTCTGGATGAAAATACACCAAACTCCAGTGGTTACACTTTCAGGCTTCTCTATGGATTTATTATTTTTCAGGATTAAATCAGACCTGGTAAAACCTAGTGGGATGTGATCCATTTGATCAAAATTATTATTCACTTGAAAGTATCCTAAAAGGCAGCCCGACTGTATTATCTCTTCTAAGCCCTCCTTATGCCTTCAGACCATAAGGGTTACAATGAATTTGTGTGAGTTACTGTTTTATCACAATAACATATTTTTAAAGGGATTTAAGAGAGAAGGAGAGAAACTAACCAACCTGTTCAGCTGTTTTGCAGAAGAGCTGCCCCCCTCATCAAGGCTCTGAGGAGAGTATGGAAGTCTGTGAGCTGGGAGTCACATCAAAAACACCTTTTAGCCCTTCACAGAGCTTCCACACTGACTTGGCACCTCTAAGGAGATGGTCTTAGGAGGAAGTCCAGGAAAGGATGGCCATGGAGGAAGTTACCACCACAATCACCTCTCTCCTTTGACACGCTTTGCTTTTCAGCCTCCCCTTTCTTGTGAGATATCACTAACTGATGACAGATGCTGAACAGCAACAATGTCTGCTTCTTCAGAAGTAACTACTTGACTTGTGCTCATTCATCCACTGCTGTGTATGCAGTGGTGTAGCAGAGTAAGAATGCAGGCAGCTATAATTGCTTTCAAATGCCAGTTTGTTTATTTAAATGGGTTAAAACTGTGCATGGTCCTGAAGTAGCCACTTTTATAAATGAGGCTGATAATGACTCAGCTTTGAGGACTGATGCAGCTGTGATGGCATCTGTTCTGATGTCCTTAATGCTCAGCACCTACCTATAAGGAGGTCCAACCCCTGTTTCCTAGGGAGTCTTTGGGTATCTAGGGTCTAGCCTATGTCAAGGCACATGCCTTTTAGCCCTGGGGCCTCTAGTGCATGGCCACAGTGCAATATCTGCCTAGCGTTTCATATTCTCTGTTCCCCAGCTGCAGCCCTAGCTCTTGAGTGTATGTGCATCATAGAATCATGGAAGAGTTAGGGTTGGAAAGGGTCTTAAGATCATCTAGTTCCAACCCCCCTGCCATGGGCAGTAACACCTCCCACTAAACCATGGCATCCAAGGCTATGTCCAACCCGGCCTTGAACACCGCCAGTGATGGAGCATTCACAACTTCCTTAGGCAACCCATTTCAGTGCCTCACCACACTCACAGTAAAGAATTTCTCCCTTAGATCCAATCTAAACTTCCCCTTTTTAAGTTTCAACCCATTACCCCTCGTCCTCTCAGTACAGTCCCTCATGAAGAGTCCCTCCCCAGCATCCCTATAGACCCCCTTCAGATACTAGAAGGCTGCTATGAGGTCTCCTCGCAGCCTTCCCTTCTCAAGACTGAACAGCCCCAACTTTCTTAGCCTGTCTTCATATGGGAGGACTTGTTCCAAGAGTTCCACATCCCTTTTATGTTGAGGACACAAGAACTGCACACACTACTCCAAGTGAGGTCTCACAAGAGCAGAGTAGACAGTCAGGATCACCTCCCTTTACCTGCTGGTCACTCTCCTTTTGATGCAGCCCAGGATATGGTTGGCTTTTTGGACTGCAAGAGCACACTGCAGCTGGCTCATGTTCAGTTTTTCATCGACCAGTACCCCAAAGTAGTTCTCCTCAGGGCTGCTCTGAATCTCTTCTCTGCCCAACCTGTAGCTGTGGCTGACATTGCTTCAACCCAAGTGTAGGACCTTT
>JASSUY010011589.1:1970-14647 GCA_032466535.1 Forpus xanthops | reverse complement strand
GTCTTTGAAGAGACCACGTTGCGTTTCCTTACAAAAAAAAACGCATAAGAGATCAGATGTCATTAGAAAAATTAACAGCTCTCATGCGTAAAATTTCCCAACTCCGATGCCCTCTACTCAGAGACCCCTGACACTCTATCAGAGACTGACTTCTCCAGCTTAGAATGACACCCTAAG
Source organism: Forpus xanthops (assembly GCA_032466535.1). Taxonomy (NCBI): domain Eukaryota; kingdom Metazoa; phylum Chordata; class Aves; order Psittaciformes; family Psittacidae; genus Forpus; species Forpus xanthops. The sequence goes on along the minus strand of JASSUY010011589.1, from coordinate 14,470 downwards.
CCAAGTTTGCATGGTGAGCAAGCCCACATGACTGTTGTCCTTAGCTTCCCCTGCGTCCCTCCCAGTGGTATTTTTTAGTTTGCCTCTTTTTGCATCAAGGTTGCCAATTTTCCGTTTTATCCAGTCCTGCAGTCAACACAAAAGGTCACATACCCCAAGCTTTGGTTAAAGCACAGTCCTCAAGTCCTCCACCATCTATAGGTGATGATAGACCTCACGCCATCACCTCTGGCTTGGGGCAGACCTGTCTCAGCTTGCCTGTCTGTGCAGGTTACTTAGGTAGTGACAAGTACAGCAATTCCCAGAGCAAAAATCTCAGTGTACCTGTCAGGATCCACCAACTATACAATGGGGCACCCTAAATTGCTACAGCAGTCCTGGCACATAGCCTGCATTTTTGCCTAAAAGGCCACAGACTATTTTTGCCTAAAAGGCCATATGGGTGGGATTTCTTAGCCTGTTTCACTTATCTTTTGAATTGGACTTATGTAGCTTAACTGATATAACTAAAAGGTAAAGAAATAAAACAAGGAAAGACAGCACAGCTCTACACCACAGGCTGCTCAATAAGTAACTGACTAAAAGACTCTGTTAAAGGAAATTGAATTTTCAGCCTCTTCTCAGTGAAAATACTGGAACTGCTGCAATGTTTTTATCAGCTATTCACATGTGGGGTATTTTTTATAAGACCAACATGATCTGCCAGGTCACATCAGGTGTATTTTTGGTTTGTGGATATATACATCTCATCCTTATTACTCAGCGAAAAAAGGCAAAGCAAAAGCATTAATTTTACTCTTGCATTAAGGTGAGATATTTTTTCCCATATGCATGTGAAGATAATACAATACTGTATAGACTAGGCTTTTCAGGAATGAGGTTCAATGAGAAGTTCCTTGTTTTTTACACAAATACGGATCAGCAAACTTTCTCAGTGTGAATTTGACATACAAATTAGATTCACACACTTCAACTGCATTGTTGATATTACTCTATGGTTACTTGCTATTTGTGTTATTGGAACACTAGGTAGCTGCAATCCCAAACCAAGAGCCATTTGGTGACTCTTGTTTTGGGACCAAGACTAGAGCACAGACAGGTGTCATCCCCAAAACCCATCAAGTCACGTATAAAACCAAGAGACATTGAAATAGGTGCTGGCTATAGAGAAACAAGGTGACAATGTTGGTCAACATTACATACACTGGTTGTGGCCCTCTGGCACCTTAATAGCTGTCATGTCTTTGCAAGACACCATGGAAAACAGGAGTTATAAGGAGATGTAGCTAAATTATAGCTTGTACTGAAGGAGGTAGTTCTGCAGCACAAATATAGCTGAGGAAACATTGCAGAGTTTACAGGGTTAAGTTTATGTTACTGGCTAGGACTACTTGGACATAAGAGGTGAGGAGAAACAAGAAGGCAGCCAACAGCAAAGCCATACAGGCCACTGCAGAAAACTGATGAGGCAGCAGGATCATCCTCTAAGGATGTACCTCACTGGGTAATTAGGGGGTGACAAATTGCAACGGTATCAGTGGAGGATGTTCTAAGTTCCATCATTAGTGTTAAGGTATTTTCTTACAGTGAAAAAATTAGTTTTATGGTCTATGAGATAGTTTGTTCTGAATGTGATCTCCCTGCACAGCTCCAGCAGTGATACCATCAGATTCTCTCACATCAGCTTCAGGACAGTTACAAAACAGACAATAACCTGCAGAGAGAGGCTGGTTACTTATTTTCAGCATTACTACTTAGGCCAGTTAGAATGGCAGAATGTACTCACTCTCTAAGCAAGATTTTGCTATGGCTTAGCCCAAAAATGAACATGTAAGGTATGCACCTATTGATTGTCATGAATTTTTCTGCCTGAGCCCTATAACACTTCCTTTTCATCAAGCTTTATAAGCTTTGTAAAAGCTTATCAAATTTCAAGGTGTTGTGATTTTATAACTTGAAAACTGGAGTGCTTGGTATTTGTTAGTCATGGACTTCTCTGAGCTATATTTGCCTTACCACAAGGAATGTACATTCTCAGATTATTTCTTCCCACCTTTCCATCACACGCCTAGGCAGGCACCCAGTTTTGGGAGATGCTGAATTAGTCATGTGACGCTCCCTATGGCTATAAGGAAATAACTCTCACATCTGTTTTCTTGGCATCAGACAAAAAATGCGCTTACACGTCTGAAACCTGGCTCTTAGGAACATTAAAGGTGTGCACAGTGTTTAAGTCTAACCACTGCTGTCGAGGCAGCTTTTGATGCTTCTCTCCCTTCAACTTCATGCTCCAGCTGTGTTTTTCCTCTAGTGGAAGGAAGCCTTGCTCTGACACCAGGGACTGCTCCTACTGAAGTCAAAAGGGAACATGCCATTACCTTGGGCTAGAGTCTCAAAGAGTAGAAATTAGCATACCTTCTGTCTCCACTATGTGGGAAATAAGCCAATACACACTGCTGATCTGCCCTTGCAGGTTCATATATCACCTGCTCTGCAGTTTGCTGATTTCCCGCATTAAGAACGGGAAAATGCTCTCAGAGGTGATGGCACAGTCCTAGCACTCCACAGCATGGTTATATTTACCTCGCAGTGCTAGACAAGCTGTAAGTTGCCAGAGAGAAACTGATGTCATCTGGGAGTAAAAATCCATAGGAACTTGCCAGGCTTTTACTGTATCAGAAGTAGGGGCCTGCACTTCTCTTTCAGGTTCATCCACTCTGTGACATGCCAGTGTTTGTAGACGTTAAACTCTTTACCTTTTTCCTGTGGGGATCAGCAGTTTTTGCAGCTTGAGGTGGGATGAGTAATCAAAGTTTGGTACAGATGCCATCACATTTACAGGGGATATAATTCATACAGAAATAATACACATACTCATGGGTTTGTTTTCTGAGCTTTCTTCAGTCCATATGCCATGAAAGAAAAGAATCCTTATAACACCTCACCAATCTGATGTGACATGTTTTACAGCCAGTGCTCACTCTTCCTAAAAGTGAAAATAACTCTGTATGATACAAAGAGGTGAATGAATCAGACGTAAATATCTAAGAATCACTACTGAAGGCCTAAGTCTTAATGAATGCCCCAGAATAAAGCAAACTCCGTAGCTGGCTCCGAACAACTTACTGCCTGCATTTGCAATATAGTTTCTAGTTTAAAAATACCATGTAATAAAACACTAGAGTAAGTTAATCCAGCACAACTCAGACACATAGGATGTTGGTCACACCTTTCCCTCCAACCAAATGCTTGCATTCTTTTCCCCCTGCTTACTTTATGCCAGTTCTCAGCCTTTATATTTCCCTCATAACACTCCTTGCTTTATCACAGTGGTAAGTGGCAGTACTGGCAAGAGAGAAAATGTTGCCTTTTCAATAGTCTCTTTTTCAGCTCCTTTCTCCAATTCAAGCTGGCCAAGACAACTCATTTTAAGCACCATATTATGCTGTCAATCCAAAATTGGAATGTGAATGACAGTGAATCTTTGTAGACTTACTGCTTTTTTTTCTGAAGAAGAATATTTGCTGTGGCAGCAACCAAATTACTTCAGACTGGCCCTCATAAAACTAAATGGAGTTATGATAAAAGTAAAGATTAATCTCCTGGTCCCTTACAATAATTTAACCATGTGCAGAGCACTCATCAGTGATTTTTGCCCTGAACATGTTTCTCTCCTATTTTTCTAAGGAAGATTACTATTTTCTCAATCTATCCACCTTATTTGGGAGTTTCTCTTGCTTGGAAAACATTGCTCTGATTCAGATTCAGCTCCCAAAGAACAGAGAGGGACACTTCATCAGGCTGGAATAAATTCAGCCTGACTTCAGGAGCTGGAAGCTGGCTTGCTTTTACCAAGCTCAAAGCATTATCACACCCTTTCAGGCAATGACAAAGACTTGGTCCCCATGAAAATGAGTGTCAATGTTTCCAATGACAATCTGAGGCCACAGCAGTATCATAACTGGCCATGAATTTTCAAGGCCAGCAACCAAATACAAACACTATGCCATATTGCCATGTTGTCATGAGGCAAGGAAAACTGATAAATGGATTTAAAAAGTGCTCATACATATGGAAAGAAAGTGCCAAGGTATGGGACGGGCATGCACACTGTGAGGAGATGGGTCAGAAAACATTCAGACCTTGACAGTACATCCCAGCACTTTGGACTTGGCTGCTGGTGTGTGGAAAATCTTTGCATAACAAAGGGTTGAGGGAAATTGATTCCTGGGTGAAAGAGGCTTTTGAATCATCAAGGACCCTTCCTAAGGCACTCACAGGATCCCTTCCACCTCAGGGATAACAAGAAAATCATGCATCAACAAAGCACAGAGACTTTTGCAGAGAGTAGCAGAAGAGATGCCCTCAACAGATGCCCTTAAGGCCCTATGACCATCAAATTACAGTTAGTATTTTCCACAATTTATACTCTCTGAAGTCACTCTGGTGAGGAGGGCAAACTGGTGCTAGGCTTCTCTGCTGCCATGGTGCTTGTTTGTAGAGCTATGCCAAGCCCTGCTTTAGCAAACAGAAATGATCCCATAGCGAGGGGGCCTCGCCTTGAGCAAAACCACATCACATCCTTGTAATGGGAGGACCATGAGCTTACTCAGCGCATCCCTGAACCCATGCAGACTTACAGCCCTTGATCTGAGCTTCCCGTCCTGCCCTTGGCTGAGCTGGAAGAGCCAAGGATGCCATCTCCTCTTTGTGCAGACAAGATTTTTAAGCTGCTTTTAATTCTTTGAGGTCAGGCTACTGCAAAGTGCATGTTTTCCCTCCCCTGGATATCCAGTATGCAGCCGCAGCTACAAGTCTGCAAGGTGAAGGAACATCCAGGTGACAAATCTGCAAGAGAAGATTGTGGGGATGGGAACCAAACAGGCAGTAGTTGCCTGTTTGCAACAGCATAGCTTAGAGTTTGAGGCATTGTTTGGGCTTTCTTTATACACGGAAACAGCCCCACTGCTGAAAGGGCACAGTTTTGCCTCTGACTCCTGCTTTTCAAGGTATTAGATGGAGGTATGCTGCAGCCTTCAACTCAAGCAATTAATCATGTTCCTTAAACATTGTCGACAGAGGCTTGTTTCTCATTAAGCCACCTGAAAGCAGATCTACTGACAGTCCCAAGAGCAAAATAAAGAAGAAAGGTATTTGTTTCCAGACACAGTTCAAAGGCAACAAAACGAAGAACTGCTGAAACAGAAAAAATTATCATTAATTTCTTTCCGTAGCCTGAGATAAATTCCCCAAGCGATATCCTATTGATGGGAAGCAGCACAGGAGAGATACTGGTCTACTATTTTATGTCTTCCACATGGGGTGAAAGGAGGTAGCTTGAGAAGTGGCAAATTAATGAGACAAAAATCTCACTCTCAACTCCAGAGATGCAGATGGGAATGAATGCATTGAGGTCAAAGATACATTTACAGGCTTATACCAGCATAATCAAGACTCTGGTCCCACAGCTGGTCAGAGAAATATGGTCAGGCAAGCAAATATAGATGTGTTTAGATATAGATAGACAGACAGACAGGCAGGCAGGTAGGCTGAAAAAGCAATATATCTATCTGAATTTTCATGCCCTTTGTATGCCATCTGATCCAGCAGACCCAGTGCAATGCTAATCTGAATTAGCAGAATGGTGAATAGTCAGAACCATCAGCTATCTTCTGCAATAGGCAGGTTAAAAACTTTGCAGCTGGTGGAGGCCGGGGGGAGAGTTTGATGTTGGCTGCAAGCCTGGATTTTTCCTGCTTTTTGGTTTGTTTATATGTATTCTCTCTACATAAGTAAAATGCACCTGGTTTGTGAAAGGACAAAGCTGCACTTCCTCAGGCTGGACTTTGAATTCATTGTATCCCAGAGTGCACGTTATCTCTGTGCTTCCTGAAAAATTGCTACAGTCTGACATGCCGAAGATCTAGGCTGTGATCAGACAGATAGGAGAGTCTTGGGAAATCCATATAGAAGTTTTCCTGGCTGTTAGCCATTCAGTGTCCTCAGGAACTCCATTACAGCTCTCCCAGGCCCTTGCTTTCTGAGCATGCAGCATTCAAGGCCTCCCAATGTCTTTGTGCTTGGGAAGGGTCATGTGATGAATATGAACAGACCTCTAAGATTGGTCATGGATGCTGCTGAAAACTCTGTCACTGTTTGGTTTAGTAAATCAATGCTTCTTCAACTCCCTAGCCTAAAATGGAAATGAGCTTCCCTTGATCCTACAGTTGCACCCAGTTTGGCTCTGCAGCGAGATGCCCAGGTAACCCTGTAACCTGAAGGGGATCATACTCCCTATTTCCCACAGGCAACAAGCACTGGTGGTTGGATAACTGTTACACCAGAAATGGCCAGAATGAGTTAGGAACAAGGCAGTTGCCTCCCTATCTGCCCTTCTGCAGCCACAGAAAGACTGAAACCATGAGGTCTCTTGTTTCCTTCTGGCACATAGACGGCTGAATAACACCCCATTACTTAACCAGTTTCTCTCTTTCTCATGTCATTAGTTCACTTGGGCCTGAAGGGAAGAGGCATGCAGCTATGTTGGCCAGACTTCCATGTATCTTTATATTTTGTAATTTGCTTTTGCCTTCCAAATAGTTTTTCCTGGTTTTCAAAACGGAAAATCATTTAGATCCTGACACTAGAATATCAAAGAAGTGGTGACATTGAAGAAACTGAACAAATGGGTACATCATCCTCAGATGTGACAGATACTGGACATGTCCCCCTTAGACTTTGTTCTTTTCCTTAAGCAATGCTGAAAAAACCACAATTTTCATGCTAATAACAAAAAGGCATATTGAAAATATTAAATACAACACAATCTCAGGTCTCTTCAATGCTGCTCTTCATACCAAGGAATATCAGAGGTGATTTGATTTTCTAGTAAATTTTGCTAATTGCTATTAGTCTGTCAGAAAGCTTAGTATCTCCCCTCAGCTATTATTTACTAAGCCACATCCATTCCTACAGCATATCCTTAAACCATCAGCTAAGAACAGCGCAGTACCCAACTGCTGAAGTCTTTAGTGGCATTCTCTGACCCTCAGCAGCATCTGCCAGTGCACACGTAACTAATTCCCAGTGTAGAAAGTTCACACTGTGGAAGGAGGAGTCTGAAAAACTTCTCCCCAAGAGCTGCCTTAACACTCATCATCCAGGACCTGGCATTCTTTTTCCTGCATGGTGCTAGATCTAGCTCTCAGGCTCTGCCTTTCTGAACTACCCCCAGCAGTGTTGGCCAAATGCTTTAACCTCCTTGAGAAAGAAATCTCTCATGTTACCTGGCTGGTCATTAAATAATACAGTTCCATCTCCTTCTGCCAGCTTCATATGGGAGCTGGGGATTTCCATGCTGCTCCTGGGAGGCAGACACTCACCTCTCCCTGAGACATCATGGCTGCAGGCAGCAGACCCAGGCAGCCCCATCAAGGTCAATAAAAAAAGGATCAAACACTCCTATACTCTTTGTCACCCCCCTGGGTAACACACTGTGTGGTCTGGCAATGGCTTTTGCACAGCTAGTTCTTCTGTCCCTTGTAAATAAAGGGACACCTGCGTGTCTGGCTGGCACCTTTCCCAAATGCTCATAAGGGCATTTGTTCTGGGCCCGTTAAAGCCAATGCAAGTCTTCCCCTTCATTTTAATGGGTTTCTTAAAAAGCTTAAAGAAAAACTCATGTAACCTCAAACTATTCATCAATGCAAGTGAAAGAACTTGAAATTCAATCCCATGTGTTTTAAAAATAATTAGTAGGATTTAAATGATAAAAAAGAGACACAAATTGCTTTGAGTACATATCATAGCTTGTGTGCAAAAATACCTATTGAGATCACAGATTTTCAACAGCAAATTCTATGTTAGCTAAGATTTTATTCTGTACCTTTGATAAACAACAGAGTCAATGTGGACTGCTCATCATGTTTCAGATCCTCTGTTGCCTTAGGTATTATTTCTAGACAGCATGTGAAGCCAAGGCTTGTGTTCTCCAGTCCAAGAAGAATACATTAAGAAAAAACATCCTAGCCTATCTCCTGAACATACCGTCTGCAGAAGATCTGCTTAATTGAGGGTAATAAAACAAATAATACAGAACATTTTTGGTGTTACACTTAAGGTAACACAGCTGCATATTGTCTCCTACAGAGAGCAATGAGTGCATAATAAAATCCAGGTTAAACAATGGTGACCACTAGAATTGTATTGTAGAAAATAATTCTGTGCAATGGAAGAGTATGGAATTTGAAATAAGAGTAGAAATTTCTCTGTTCACAGCAGTAAATCTCTGTTATGTGCCTTCTAAGTCAGAATCAGAATGAAGGAGGTGATAAAACCCAAATAAAACACCAAAGCTCCAGTGGAACAATGCAGACAATTTTAGATGCTTCTAGACGGGATGGGACAGGATAGATTTAATAGTGATTCTCATAAAATCAGAAAGTAATTTAAGTTGAAGGAGGTCTCTAGAAATGGCTGGTCCAACATCCTTCTCAAAGGAAGGTTCCAGGTTAAGTTGGCTTGTTGGCTAGACACAGTTTGAAAATATCCAAAGATGAAGATGCCACAGCCTCTCTGCACAATCTGTCCCAGCATGTTTCCTCCTCCATGGTGAAGTTTTCACTTTAAATACAATAGGAATTCCTCTTGCTGTTAATCAAACCTGCTGCCTCCTGTCCTTTCACTGGACAACAATCAAAGTTTGGCTCCGTCTTCTCTATATTGTCCATTAAGCAGGTGAAGACAGCAGTAAGTCCCCTTTTATGGCATCCAGTCCATTCCATCTTCTTTTGGACCCCTGAAATCCAATTTCCAGAAACTCTCATAACTGGATCCCCAAGCTGGACATGGTGTCTTTGAAATAGCATCACAAGTACCTAGGGGATCAAAATAATTGCTTCCCTTGACCTGCTGGCTATGATTTTGCTAACACTGCTGAATTTGCTGCTCTGCCTTCCCCATTGCAACAGTACATTGCTGACTCAGCTTGGCTGGTCCACTAGGGCATACCAGTCCTTTTCTGTGTGTCCAGATACCTTAGGTCTAGGTCTCTCAGTTTCCAGCCTCTGTTGCTCTCTGGTGTTACTCCAGTACAGTTGCAAGACTTTGAACTTATCTTCATCAACAAAAACCCTCCCCAGTACGGTTTCAGAGGTGACAGGAGAAGCCATACTGAAAGACTTTCTAAAGAAGTCAAGTCATAAATTCGGTAATAAGTGCTAGGGAAATAAATTAAGGCATAAAAACAGAACATGATTGTCCATCTCTGCCTTATTCAATAGTTTCAGCACCAAACAACTCCCAAGAAAGTCCTGCCCTGTTTTGACATGGAAGGTGCAAAATGCCTTAATGATGTCCAACCTCTATTTCAGCAAGTTAGCCTGGATACCATGAACACTTCAGACACAGCTGCATGACAGTCACTACAGGTCATTTTCCCTACCAAGGAGTTTGGCACATGCAAGGCTTGAAGTTGTCACAGCTACATTTTGTATAGTGTCCCAGATAGTTGGTTGATACCTAGCTGAAAGCTCTTAATTGGGCTGGTTGGTGAAGGCATATTCAAAGAACCTTGAGATACAAGAGATCATTTCAAGACTAATCATTCAGTTATCGTTTCATTAAGACAATTAAGGACCACAGGGAAAATAAAGATTAATTTGAAGGCCAGAAGGGGAGAACAACATGTGAAAGTGATCTAATAAGTAACTGTAGGAAGGATTTAATGTAAATATCATAAAAACATGTGACATTTCACTGTTTATTACTAACAAAAGGGGAAAATGTTTCTAGAAAGAAAAAAATGGGAGAAAAAGATGTAAGATTTGCCAACAACGTGCAAAACCCCACAGCCAAGGAGCAGGGACCTGGGTCAAAATGATACTTCACATCTACCTAAAACTGAGAAAGCATCGAAATTGCCATTGAAATCAAGTAGCTGGTAACTAAATACATGTGTTCAGAAACTATGTAAGGAAAGTCTGCAGTAGTATATTAGGAAGGTATGCTCTGGATTAAACTTTTCTACGTGTCTAAAGAGACAAGTCTACATGCACTTAAAGAAACAGTACAAGTTTCATTTGCTCAAAGGTTCAGACTTGGGGCAGAGACAAGAGTAAAATTACTTGAACTAAATTCACTGGAATTTCATCACAAATCTGGGGACACTCCTGCTAGGTGGTTTGTTTAATTTCTGATTTTCCTAGTGACATGATAGCTGAATCAATACCTCCAGTCTATTTCAGTCCTTTCTGTTTAAAAGCTTATCTATGCTTAATTTAAACATATTCATTTGATCAAAACCATTCAGCCATGTATGTTGATTTTTCAACTTTCTCTCAAAGATTTATTCTTTCTTATTGTGGATTAGATTGTACTTTTCTTTCTGCAAAAAAGTTCTCTAAATCAAAGTAAGAACAAGCAAGCCTCTCATTAGCAACAAGAAAAACAGAAATAAATCTAGACTCATTCAAAAAGCAGGCTGTAATCTTTTCTAATTATTTCCATAACCCTACGGAAGCCACATTTCCCAAGAGAGCATCTCAGATAATCCTTGAATATTAAGAAACGAGTGGAAAATGCAGCAGATTTAACGAGCAAATTGGAGAGAGAAAGCGAAGATTGAGCACCTGGGAAAGAGGCATGCTTCAGCATTCATTGGACTGGCTGTTATTTCTCACAATCTTGAAAGAAAGTATCCATCACTTTTCATACCTCAGTCACACAGACAGTTTAGTGAGTTTTATACTACAAATAATTCTATTTTTAAAAAGACGTATTTCAAGTACCTGATTAGTATATATATGAGCAGCAGACTGGGGTATGAAATTTTGCCAGAAGTGCTTAGAAAATTATTTTTTAAATAGGATCCAGGATGAGAATTGCACTACAGAAATATTTTATTTAATAGCTTCCAGCAAGTTAATATCCTTGCTTTTGCCCTCTAACTCTTCAAATCAAAATGACTTAATTTGTTCTACTACGATCAGCAGTAGGAACACATTTCCTAGTCAAGAAGTGCTGGATACTTGTCCTCTTAAAACATGGAGCTGTTGGGCTTCTGTAAAATTTCACTTGGACGCACTGCAGAGGCTTTTTCCTCCACTGTAGAAAATGCAGTTCTGAGAAGCAGTTTTCTTTTCAATTAAACACTCATAGAGAACATTGTGAGCACTCTTTGCATTTCTCTTTCAAGCAGCTGCAGTCCCAATGCAACCAGTTATTCATAAATGAGCTATGGCTGTTCTGTAGTACTGCATTCCCACTTCCTAAAGATTCAGAAGACCAAAGTCAGGTAATATTTTTTCCATGGGATAGCTTATGACTTTTCCTCCTGCTTGCTTTTGGATGATGCTTTGAAAATTTGGGGCCATCTACTCAGACTTTGGGACCTCCTCTTGCAAAGATGGAGAGAGAACATGAGCAGCAGTGGAAGAGCAAATTTCCACCACTACATCCATCTCCCTCTTTGGAAGGTGCCACTGTTATGTGTGGCCCTTTATGCCAAAAAATCCTTCCCTGTGAAGTTCAGGGTACATGCTGAAGAACCAGTAGAGAACTGGGCAAAACTCACAGGCGAAGAGGAAAGAATTTAACACCATCTTAAAGACCTCAATCCCTGCTATAGCAATAGAGCAAATGCTCATTGAGCACAGGAAGAGGGAAGCTGTTTGAAATATGTACACAGCAGACTTCAGTAAAACAGCAAGGATGCCTAAACTTTACATATGCATGCATGTGTACAAGCTGTCCCCACCTTTATTTCATGCAAAGATTTACGTAGCCATATAAATGTCCCCAAAAGCTATGATACATTTGAGCTTTCTAGGCTAACATCAAATGCAACTCTTTAATCTTAATGTATTTCACATGTGAACCAGCTCTTGTGAACTTCTCATTTGTGTAGGAACAAGGAGAGAAGATTATGTCTTTAATTCTGTCCCTTTCATGGGAAACATAATAACCCATCTAGATACTGATTTTGATAGTCTCTTCTTTTTTTCTTGTCTAATCTGTAATTTTAGCATGCATAGGGACATCACCTTTCATATACCAATGATTTGTTTTACCTGAAAAGCTGTCACAAACAAATTAAGGTGGGTTTCTCTCTTCCCTTGTTTCTCACACACGCTATGCACATTAATTACAAGCAGAAAGCACAAATGACACTACGTACTCCACAGCATCTGTTCAGGCCTTAATTAATCCAACCTTCACGCAGTCTCTATGGCAACAATGCTCAACAGACTCTCCTAACTTGGAATATTCAATAGAGCATCTTACACTACATATTTAAGTTATAGCCACAGAATTGCTTCTATGTTAGCTATGTAGTGTCAGTGTTGAAGGGAACAGAACAAGTTCTTGCCCTACTTGACCCCTCCTCCTACATCACCTCATTAATATGTATTATGGCATTGAAGCTAATTCATATTAAAGCAGACAAGCTTTTTTTTTTTTTTTTCCAAAACCTATAAAAAAGCCCATCACCACTTTTATGT
>JASSUY010011587.1:0-23149 GCA_032466535.1 Forpus xanthops | reverse complement strand
GGACTCTTCATGAGGGACTGTGCTGACAAGACAAGGAGTAATGAGTTCAAATTTAAAAAGGGAAGTTTAGATAGGATATGAGGAAGAAATTCTTTACTGTGAGGGTGGTGAGGCACTAGAATAGATTGCCCAGAGAAGTTGTGAATGCTCCGTTGCTGGTGGTGTTCAAGGCCGGGTTGGACATAGCCTTGGGTGGCATGGTTTAGTGTGAGGTGTCCCTGCCACCCCCAACTATTCTATGATTCTATAATAAGTCTGTGTCAATCAGGATAGATCTGGTCCACAACTTTTCTCTCCCAAACAACCATCCCCTCTCAAAGGCTTCAAAGAATGAATATTAGTACATAAATAGTGACTGAAGACAATCTATGGAGTCCTTGCACTGATTCCAGGTCTTCCCCATGCAGAACCAAGGACACTGTCACAGTTAATGCTGTGGGTGTGTGTGACTTCAGAGGAGCCCTTCACCATGCTAATAATGAGCTTTTAACACTTCTTTTTCCAAAAGGCACTAAACCAAAAATGAGTAGTACTCTTTCCTATTTCATTCCCATTGCTAAAGATAACAAACCTGCACTGTAACTCTGTGCTACAACATTGCACAGAGTCTGAGGCAATTATTTACAAAACCCCTTCAGGAAGGAGAAACTTCATCATGCAATCAATCAGTGATGGTCTCAGCAGCCATGAACATCCTGTGGGATACTAGGACCTCTTTTCAGACGCCATAGCTATGACTTCTGCTGCCTTGCTTGGAAGAAAGCAGTAGTGAAGAAATAGCTGCAAAAAGGCTTGAGAAAACAGTAGATAGCAGGAGGCAGGTGGAAAAAACAGTTAGCACACTAATAACAGAAGCTTTTGCTGAAGATGGTGTCCTCTACAGTAGGTTGAATCTGCCAGAAAGAAAGAATTGAACTAAAGACTGTTCAGAAGCATATGGACCACCTACTCCTTTCTTCTTCCCCTGCCAGGAGCTAGACCCTATGCTACACAAGTCAATGTTCCACCTTTTCTGAACAACGCAGCAGCACCACAGGTGCTGTTCTGCAGCAAAGCCAAGTCCAGCATTTCGTGTAGACCTGAGATGGCCAAATGCATTTTTCCCCCCCATAGTGTAGGGAGAGAGACTGAAGAATTTCCAGGAAGATATAAGGAAATTAAAAAGGCAAGGTTTCCACTAAATGAATGGAACCGTTGGTTTTATAGATGTGGCCAAATTATGCAGAAGTGTTTTTTTTTTATAAAAATTATAAATTGCAATTTGAGTTTAGATGTCTCTGGTTTGGCTGTGAGGAACAGGGTCCTTTGGCAGGAAAAAAACCCTGAAGCACTACATTATTTCCTTAAATGCTATAGACATCCTAATTAAGCAGGTCAGCTCATTCCAGACTTAAATTTATAACAACACACCTAAAAGCCTTTGCAGAATTGGAGATCACCTGCAAAATAAAATGACACAGTATATGAAACTTGAAGTCGCAGAATTGTTGCAAAGACAAGAATCTCTTCATGGCAGTTTGTGAAATTATTGACAAAATTATATTTAACATGTCTGGTTTTGGGTTGCTCCAGCTGTGCCAGCAGTTTTGTGACGCACCAATCTGGTGGTGACTTTTGCTGGGTGGCATGGCAGGGACAGCAGCCTGTGGCCAATTGGAGAGCATGCCTTTTCCCAAAGTTTTATTCTATTTTCATGGCTTCCTGAGGCTGTCTTCCTGCTCAGTGTATAAATAGGCACCTGAACATCTAGTAGTTTGGCTCTCTGGCAAACTCTCTGACCACCTTGACAGCAAAAAAGGTCTTGTCTTATGTTTAAATGGAATTTCCTGTATTTCAGTTTGTGCCCGTAGCCTCTTGCTGTTGGGCACCACTGGGAAGAGTCTGGTTCTGTCTTCTTCACTCTCCCGTCAGATACAACAGAGGGGAAGGATCATCTCCCTCTACCTGCCAGCAGTGCACTGCCTAACACAGCCCTGGATGCTGCTGTCTCTTTCCTCTGTTTCATTCTGGAAAGGATAGCATTGTTTATTGTCACAAGTGTGGTCCCTGTGAGTGCCTGACCCTGTCCTGCCACCAGCACCCTTCATCACACGTGGGACAAAGGGAAGAGTGTAGGATCTGAGCTTGAAACCCAAGGTTCCCTGATGGGTATTTTGAATGTGGAGCAGGTTGAAGATATGTTATTGGGACTGCTAGAGTGAAACAGAGTTCTGAGGCTGTATTGTTACAGACCCAGCTGTTATATGTGCTTAGCCCAAAGAAAGTAGCACTTTATTAGAACAACTCGTAAAATAATGAGTGGATGCATTCAAATTCAGCTCTTCAACACCATTCCTAGTGGTTTATATCAATTTGTCTTGCACCCTATGCAGGTACATGAAGGTAAAGTTTTGCCTTTTATCATTATTTTCACCATCCATATATGTGCCAGAATTATTCCACAGAATAATTAAGTAAATTTCTGATTCACACCGGAAGTATCCCCATGTGATTTGGCTAAGGCCATTAGAAATAAAAGTAGTGAAAAATAAATGCAGCTCTGAGAATTTGCATTTATAAGCTCTGACAATTAAGTGGTTAAATAAGACACAGTTTATTGTGTCAGTCATTAATATAGAAAAACCTGAACTGCTTCCTAATGATTTCAGCACGGGTCATTACGTAGAGTGATCCAGTAACACATAAAATCTATCAGCAAAACAGAGCTGAGGAAGGTAGAAGTTATTGCTGCCTTGAAGCAAAATGCTTTGCAGTAAATTGGCTCTCCACAGCTCAGGTATTTTTTGTTGCTGCTCGCAGGATTCAGCCTACAACTGCTTCCAGGCTTGCACTCTGAAAGATCCCCAAAGTTTTGCGGTTAAGTACAATGCAGAGTTGTGTTGCTCATGTGAGTGATCTGCTCAGGAGATAAAGCATTTGTGATTTTTTGGTTTTGAGGTTTTTGGTGTATTGCAGCTTCCTGAACTCATTATTTCTAGTGGCAGTGGCAGTAGCAAGTGGTATCTTCCATAGTTTGTCAGTGCCACAGACTTTTATGCCTGCTGTGGTAGCTTAACTCTCTGCTACAGAGCAGTGGTCCTGTTCTTTACTGACATGGTACACTTGACCTGATTGATGGTCTACATTTTCACTGGCATTTTTCTGAGCTCCCTAGTCTTTTTCTTTCCTGCTGATGTCTTTAGGATGCCAAGTGATATCAAGGGTTTTGCGACTTACAGGCCTCCCTGCTCCATGCGCCCTGGAGAAATGCAGGTGCCTTGCTTCTAGTTTTGTCTTTTCTCAGGAGGCAGGTGCTCTTTGACAAGATAAAATATGTGTTGTAATTCTTAAATCAACTGAAGTAGTGGGTCAGTTGGAATACAGGAACAAGGTTACATAAATTATCAGAACTCCAGGGGACAACAGAAAACATGAGATGATACTGATCATGCACATGCAATACTGGAGCTTAATCAGGATGTCCTCCGCAAGCTGCACCAAGAATTTCTCCAGCTACACTTAATCTGAAAGGATGACATAATACTGTGAACTCCATTAATACTTAAGGTTCATCAGGGGTTTTCGTGGTGCACACCTGGCAGGTTCCAATTTCACATTGGAAATAAAATCCAGCTATTTGCCGCTGACGGATGATGGGTTTATAACTGTCTGGAGCCAATTATACTGCAGTTGGGCACAGTGCAACAATATTGGCATAGCCCTGTCATTCTCTATCTCTAGCAAACATTTCTTTGCTGCTAAGGTCCTCCAATGAATTAGATGTGACGGTATCAGCCAATCTGCTGACTGCGTATGTATCCCTAGGACTCTTAAGACCATCACTGTAACTCTGCTTTCCTCCCATTTTCCTTCTCAGTCTGTTGATAGCTACTGTAGAAGTTCAGTTTTAGTTTGAGCTGGCTGAGTCACACCTGTCACTTGTTATTTACTTGTTCCAAAACAGTGTGTTCTTAGATGAGCTGCTAGTAGCAGGAAAATTCAGCTAACATGATTGTGGGGAGAAACATTGAAACTTCCAATGTACTTAAAAAAAAAAAAGTTCTCTGCAGTGACTGATGGAACTTGTTTCACTCATCTCAAAAATTACATTTTTTCTAAGATAATTAGTTTTTCACAGTATTTGCTGATTGTTTAGTTGGGGGTAGAGTTGAGGGGTGCACATTTCATAGCTTACTTTAAAGCTTTAAAAATCCTTAATTGTACTTGTCTGCCCTTCCCTAGTAGTGGAAAATCTTTAACTGCAGCTCTATGTGAGTTGGAGTCTTCTGGGGATGAATCAGTACAGAACCTCAAACCTCCTTCTCCAGGGTATGCAGGAAGAAGTAATTGATTTCCAGTTGGTTTTTGTGAAATGTTCTATAGCTCTTACAGTCTGATGCAGTATCAGTTGCTATCAGAACATTGTAGGGGATGTAGTAGAAACTACTGGAAAATGCTTACTGACAAAGGAAATCATAGTTGGATCATTTGACATCACTCATAACATCTATTGAGAATCCTGTCTTGTTAGTATAGGTACATCTAAACTCTGGTATGTCAAATGTTTTCAGATTTTGTTATAAATAGAATAAATTGCAAGAAAATGTGATGTATTTAAATGAGATATGGAACGATATGACCTATAACTTATAGCAATAAATTCTGTGTTGCAAATGCTTTATGCAAAATTTATAAAATCCAATGCTGGAAATGGGACAGGAAAATATCTAAAGCTTGGACCTTCACAATGAAGCTGAACTGTGTTTAGTAATTCCATTGAACCAGACTATAAGAATAGTCTGCTATAATCTTCGCATAGGCTTTTTGTTCTATTTAAATACTCATTGTACTATGGAATAGAATCATAGAATCATAGAATAGTTAGGGTTGGAAAGGACCTTAAGATCATCTAGTTCCAACCCCCCTGCCGTGGGCATGGACACCTTCCACTAAACCATGTCACCCAAGGCTCTATCCAACCCGGCCTTGAACACCACCGACGATGGAGCATTCACAGCTTCCCTGGGCAACCCACTCCAGTGCCTCACCACCCTTACAATGAAGAATTTCTTCCTCATATCCAATTTAACTTCCTCTGTTTAAGTTTGAACCCATTACCCCTTGTCCTCTCATTACAGTCCCTAATGAAGAGTCCCTCTCCAGCATCCCTATATTGAGTTAAAACTCAAGGAGGGCTCCTAAGAGCAGGGTGGATAAAGTCCTAATTTTCTTTGGTGCCACTGAAGAGATGCAGTAATGTGGTGTGAAGTTACATGACACCTGCAGCTTCTGGAAGCATCTGCACAGTATCTGGATCCCACCCAGCGCTGCCAGCTATGCTGGTCCTGGGAACTGAAGCAGAGAATCATAGAATCATAGAATAGTTTGGGTTGGAAAGAACCCCCAAAGGTCTTCTAGTCCAGCCCCCTTTTAATTAGCAGGTAGCAATGCTGGAGTAGCTATAATTTAGCTGTTACATTTTTTGGCCTAATTCTGTACCTTATTTTAAACCACTTGCATTTGTTTCCAGTGTCATCAAGCTCAAGGTGTTGAGTCAGTGCAAACGTTGAGTGTGTTCACTCAAAGCACTTGCTGAGTCCTGAGCTTTGTCTAGGTAGGAAAAAAAGTTATTGTGTCCTGTGTACTGCTTTTGGGGGGTGGGGGTTAGCTTTATTAAAAATCACTTGCCATCTGAAGAACTGTCTCCTAGATTACCTGTTCCCGTACCTTATTGAACTCACAGAAGTAGTGCATCTTCTGAAGGCTAATTCAGAAGTTACCTGGAAATCACATCTGATTGTGATAGGCACAGCCCATGAAAACAGTCCTGCAAGCATTTCACAACAGGGGAAGAGTAAAGATGGTGACTGTGGGGAAACAATGAAGTAAAAAAAATACATTATTTGGATGTAATGGAAAGGAAACTGAAGGGACAGGTGTAAGAAAGCTGGGCTGTAAAGAAAAAGTATGACGTTGCTGATACGTTTCTGTTTGGATAGTCTGACAAATTCACTGCTCCGGACAAAAACCTCAGATCTTCTCCTGCCATCAATTTATGATGAGAAAGCTACATTATTATAGTGCCTAAGAAGGTGCTACCTAGGGCTTCCTCTGCATTTGTTGCCTGTAATAATAATTTTGATAATGTAGAGAGGTTAGAAAAATGAGTGTTTAGTATCAGAATGACCACTTTATTGCTCCTAACTCATGACTGCTTCCACAATTTACTTTGGTCTTATAGAGACATTTTCTGTGGTATGACTAACACGGATTTCTTCATCCGATTGTAGCTACATGCCAGTGCACCACATACTGCAGATGTTCTGGCTGAATAATCATGTACTAGCCTGGGGACAGAAAAGGAGCTGTAAGGCCTTTGGGAAATGCTGTCAAAATGTAACCAATATCTAATCTTTTAATTGTAGAATCACTGATATATCTCCAGTGAAACATCTACCAACTTGCCTGCATTGCCTGTTTGTTAGGCAGCTTCCCACTCACCGGCTATGTTTGGTGTTAATCTGTGCTCATGGGAAGTAGTGAAGTGTATTAGCGTACCTTTTTGTCTTTAATGTCTTTTATTGCTTCAGAAGATTTTTTTCCTCCATAGAATAGATAAACACAAAATTCATCTATCACCATATGAAGTATTGTTTTGTGAAGTCCTTCTATGTTTTCCAATACTAAATTATTGATTTTTTTTATTACCCAGAGCAATAAATATTGTTGCCTCAGTCACTGCTTCAAGGGTCCAACTAAACACAGATTTTCTGATCTCTGTGTGTTGCAGTTTCTATACCGTTTGGTTAAAAACCAATGAGGTTCATTATAGGAAGACCCAATTTACAAATGTTCTGAGCAACAAATCTGAGAGAAAAGACCCAGGTTGTTAATCCCATCATGATAGATCTCCTACAGCCTCCTGCAAATTCCAGATGCTTTGGGCAGATCCTCTTTGGCTGATGTGAGCTCTGACTGTTTGCAATGGATTTCTACTAGCAGCTCTAAAACAGTGTGTGATGTGAATTTCCTCCAAGATATGTTTATTTTGTGCCTTATTTATTACTGTGAGCTGTTTTTCAGGGAACTGCATGGAAATGTTTGCTATGCTATCTGATCATCAGGGCCGTTCTGGTAAATGGAAACCCTCCAGAATACGAATCACGATCTGTGCTTAATTAAAGACTGTAGTTTGTAGAAAATACATCAGAATTTTGATTTATGAGCCTCGGGTTTATAGCTGGTACAACAATGTGGCAAGGTTGTGTGTTTTCAGAGGCTATTGCAGTACTACAGCATTCTGTGACTTACATGCAGGTTAAGTGAGTTTCTAAGGCACCCGTTTAAAAAAAATGCATTTCTAAGTGGAATGTAATTGCAGCACATGCTTTTTTAGCTGGTTACATCCAGATGAATATCTGCTTCCTCTGACTGTTAAAATGTAACCCAAGCTATTGCTCTGAAAATCTTAATCTTACAACCTTTTTTTTTAGAGGAAATGCTGAGTCTCTTCACATCCTGATTTAGCCTATATTTCTATGTTCTACATTTTAATAGTTTTATGTTATATTTTTCTGTATTATGTCTATATATTTCTTGAGAACATCTACTTCCCTTCGGGACAGCCTTAAACCCACATTCTGGTCCGTCCCACGAGCTCTACATGCAGCTCTTGTCTCGTCCACACGGTGGCGCTGGCGGTGCAGGGGCAGGAAGCGGGTCCTGAGCCCACGGGGCACGTGACCATAGCTGGTCGCTGGTCAGACTTGTGAAGGGTGTGAAGGAGCTCGCGGGGCAGCCATTCTGAGCTGCTGGTCCTCAGAGCGGAGCTCCTGCAGCTGGGGACTCTCCCTGGGCTTGGGAGCTGGTAGAGGGGAGAGACCTTCCTGTGGAGGTGAGTGATGGCACACATTGGATCGTTGGATACAGACTGTGAGAGCCAACAGTGCAGTGGTGAGATCATGTGGCACCCTGAACCTGTAGCTGATGTTGGTGGAGCTTTAGTTGAGTTTTAAGCATTTAAATCTATTTCAAAGAGAAATCGCAAATCCTCTGTTAAAAAGAACACTTTCCAATCAGCTGATTACCACTATCAAAATCATTAAATTACTAAATAATTGCAGGAGAACATTATGGGCTTGCCTCCGCTAAAAGTGTGTACTTCCTCAAGTGGTTATGAAACAATATGAAAGTGGACAGATTTTTCCAGATCTTTCCTTGGCATGAAGTGACTGTAACATCAGTGGATTTACTTTGATTTATAACAAATCTGACCAATTTGCCTTAGTGTAAACTATTACTACAGCAGCACTGACTGTTCCTAACACTGTTGGTTTCAGTGGGTGAATCAGAGGTAGCTCTGCATTTTGTTTAAGGGTACTGAGCATGCTGTTGGCTTGCACTATAAGCAGACTTGTGTGATAAGCACTTTGTAGTGTTATTTAAATTGAAGTGTTGCTTGGACATGTGAAAGCATTTTGAAAAGAAGGATAAATATCATGCCTCCTGATTTAATGCTGAATGGCATAAAGAAAGGAACATGGGTATCAAGTCAGTCTCCTTTAGAAAGGCACTGATCTCTGTAACTAGGGGCAAGCCAGAATTACAGATAATCGGAGGCACATCTGAGCCCGTTCTGTAAATTAAAAGCATTTGTTAGGAAAATGCCATTTGTCTCATTTCCTTATGCAGAGAAATCATGTCTTAACCATGAATATTTCTGCTAAATGAGATATTTGTTGCATTCAACAGGAACAAAGGAATATAAAAATCCTAATGATTTTGTAATGACTTGATTCAGCTATTTTTAACCCCTTTCAATCAATAGCTGATTTTTTTTCTAATTCAGCACAAATGATTGCACCTTCCCATCTAGCACCCGCTCCACTGGAAACAGTGGTAGAGCAGATTGTTCTTCACCCCGATAATTTTAAGACTTTTTTAAAGAATGCAAATCCTGGGATTATTCGCAATTGGACCTTAATATTTTGTAATTTAGAGACCTGGTGTGAAAAGTCTTTGGCCTTGCTGTCTATACAGATCTAGGTAAACTAAGTGACTTAAGATACCACCCTCTGTGTTTTTGGCTTATTATGGTTCAGTGTTTGTATATGTTCTGCTTATGCTTTGGTAAGTATCACATACACAAAACCCCTGATGGAGACGGATGAAAAGAAGATCATCTTGCAGAGGTCAGCAGCAGAAAAGTAAATTCAAGATTCATATTTTTTCCATGTAATGAGCTTTGTACTTTTTCATCTCTCCTTGTTTATGGCACTACTGTTAGTGGAATGGTCTAGAGATAAACAGGACAAGGTTTATAGGAGGAGATGAGATATTTTACTCTGAATAATCTGCCAAGTTGGCAAAATTGCATGTTTTAAGTGCACAAGCCTTTTTCATCTTTCAAATCTGAAAGGAAAGCAGCAGCTTTCAAAGCGAAATCAGGAATACAGGTGCTCAGAGTTAAACTTAGTGAGGTATGTGTGAAAATACCTTTGAGGATGTTACTAAAGAAGAAAAAGAGGCAGATTGCTTTGTTGGCATGTGAAAAATGTCTGACTAGGTACAAACTGGCTCCCTTTAGTTTCCTGATACCACATGCTTACAGATATGTCAATTGCCATCCCATTTATGTTTTTTCTGTCTGTCAGAATGTATTTGCTTCCCTCAAAAGACAGTATATAGAAGATTAAGTAATTAGTATCTGTTTTGGACTCTGAAATCCCAAGTGTGATATACTGAGAAAATTTTCTGGGATATCAAGTTTATATTCAAAAGCAATGAGGTGTTGAGAAAATTTGGCATTAATTTTCCTGTACCTGACTCCTGATGTGAAAACTCTCAAATTTTTTATCTGAGGGAATGGATGAGGCAATTCTGTTACGGACAGTATCCTCAGTGAAAACGCAAAACAAGAACTCATGACTAAAGACTGGTGCACACAGCAAATACGTGGTACAAAGATGATGATTAAAACAGAAAAAGTGAACAGATTTTGCATTCTGCAAAGCTGTTGTGGAGAGGTGGTGTCTTGGGAGTTGGACCTGGTTGACCTCTGTGTTTGGTGGAAGGGGACAACCAGCCCCTATTAACCCCACAGATCTTCGGTTTCTTTGTCCTTCCCAGAAAGCTCTTTGTGATCTTTCCTTTCTCTCTCCAACGACTAAATGAAAGCATGAGACCCAGCCTCTGAGAGATGAATTTCTGGTTTCTTCAGTCTCCTGAGAGTCAGGCTGGAGGAGTGGGCTGGAATCCATGCAAAGAGCTGATGTGATCCATATGTCTCTTGTGGCTCTTTTGAAGGGAGAGGAATAAGGGTGAATTCTAAGATTTTACTATCATAGAGATTTTATGACACTTAGTCCTCTCCTCTCTGGATTAAGGGGAGAAGACCTGTTCTGTGTGACTTGCAGTTAAGGAATAAAAGGGAGCACATGGTTGTCCTGCAAGCTTACTCACCATCCCATCTCAGATGTTATTTCTCAAGTTTTTATATAGGGATATAACTACTAATTAAAAAGGTAAAGAAATTATAGCTAAAAGACTAAACATGGTTTTACATATTTAGTCAATCAAGCATTAAATACACCAGCTCTGTACCAAGCTTTATTTAATGCCATGACTAAGGGCTTCAGGTTGTCTGCCTAAAACGTGGGTGATGCTACTGGTTTTGGAACTAATGACATTGGAGCATCTCTAGGTCTTTTATCTAAGCATGGAAAAGACTCAGATTTCACATTATTTGTTTGAATTGCTAGTATAGTGAAAACGCTGCCTGGCATTGTAAAAAAACCATAAAATGCACTGATTTGATGAATTGCACTGATGAAGTGATAGTAGGAGGAAAAGGCAGAAGGGATCGTCTTGTCATGCTCACAGTTCAGATTTGTGTAACCACTTCACATCAGAGTTCTATGGATTAGTTTGTCCTTAATTTTTTTCAGATTTTAAGGGGCGTGTGTGTGTGTGTGTAGGAAAATAAAACGTTGTGAATATGTATTTGTGCTTCACGGAGGAATGTGCTTAGGCCTTTGCAGATGCACAACAGTCAATCAGTGTGTCCAGATGAAACTACTTCCCTCTAGAAAAGTTTCTAATATATTTGCTACTTTCTTGTACTGTTTTGCCAATACAAGTGGCAGGTAATTTTTTTAATTACTTTTAATTTGCCATGGAATCATGCAGATGTATTAATGATAATGAAGAAACAAACCTATTTCTGCATAATGAACTGGCATGCGTTATGCCTGCTGAATTGAAAAGAAAGAATAAAATTTTGATTTTAATTTAAAGGTCCCTTCCAACCCAAATGATTCTATGATTGGTTTCATTGGTGTGACCTGATTCTCCTCCCTTTTTTCACTTCAGGTCCCTCCAGGCAGTTTTATGCCTGCTGGAGGTGTTGGTCTCATAGATTTTGGCCAACCTGACAGCTCAATAAAGGGCTTCTGCTCATACTTTGGGAACATATGTAGCATTTCAGGCTGGAAAAGTATCTGTCCTAGAGGAGAAATTTGTTTTTCAGCATGAACTAGAAGGAGAAAAATGGTCATCGCAGTGTGAAGCAGATGCTGTGAGGAGGCTGGGTTGCTTAGCTAGGGACAGAGGAATAGAATACCAAACATTTCTCTACAGAGCCATGCAAATCGTCTGGCAGTGACTTCACTTATGGCCCAGTATGGGATTTAACATCAATCAAAGTCTGCACTGGAGAGCAGATGAACTGAGAGCACACCACAGAAACTCACCACAAATTGTTAAACCCCAGGCAGAATTTGCAGAGATGGTTGGCAGAGGTATGCAGTGCTGTGTAAAGGTGCATGTATTGGGTCTTTCCTGCATCTTTCATGGGAACATTTCAAAGACTGTCCATGCAGGGAGGACTTTCATTGCCATGTAAAGAAGATACTACATTTTATTTCCTTGTGGTTCTGGGTAAAATAGTTATCTTGTTAAATTAGAAAAAAACTGAAATATGCACTGGAATAGAGAAGCAGGGATATTGTCCCCTTTTCCCTGCTGCAGGGTCAGCAGCCTTGTCCGTATGACTGCTGAATTTGGCAGTCGCCAAATTCAAACTAAAGAACGAGGATGGTGCAAACTTGTATGGGCTCAGCAATTTGAAAAGAAAGCCTGTCCTGTTTGTCTTCTAGTTGTAACTCTTGAGTGATATACTGAGAGGCATTTCTTCATCTGCTGGCATTTGAACAGTTTGGGAAAATGTGTATTTTATACCATGTCTTTTAATACTGTGATAGTTTAATGAGCAACCACTGGGAATTAGTTCTGGGCGAATACTTTGTAAAATTTTGCTCCTCTGTGTGCAGGAAAGGTTGTTCTTGGTCTCAGTGGAAATTCAG
This sequence comes from Forpus xanthops, assembly GCA_032466535.1. Classification (NCBI taxonomy): domain Eukaryota; kingdom Metazoa; phylum Chordata; class Aves; order Psittaciformes; family Psittacidae; genus Forpus; species Forpus xanthops. The sequence continues at coordinate 10,808 of JASSUY010011587.1, read as the reverse complement.
TGACTTTGTTCCATTAATGTCAGAAGAAAATAGTTGTTTTCTTGCAGCCTAATCTGTTTCTAAGAAGGATCTGCTTTTATTCCTGGTGTACAAACACATCTGTTCTGATAGTTTGTGAGTTTTTTAATAAACTGTATCTGAAATGAGCATCCAAATCAGAGAGATTATATGTAGAAATGTGTAATGGCCCTTCTGTGAGCCATTTAGGTGTCAACAAGCTGCCTATAAACTCCATTTATACCAGCTGAGTGATTTGCACATGGTTTGCTAGAAGCTGTCACCATAAAAGGTTATTTAGTACTTTTTCCTATCACTGTTGCAAATTCACTACCATGTTTAGCATCTGGCCCTGCAGTCAAGGTTTGCATAGAACATGGTGTGGTTTCTTCTTGCTGGCTCCATGGACTGACTTGAGACACCACCCACAAACCCTTATTTTCCCTCGTGGGAGACAAATATTTTGGGAAATCAAACCTACTTCATGAGGTGTAAGAGGGCTTTAAGGGCCAGGCTTTAGGGGAGCTCTGCATCCCCATGGCTGAGGACAGGAGAAAGAAGTCTTCCAGGAGATGTTGCTGTGCAGGTCTGTGGACCACAAGGAAAGTGCTGGGGTCCGAGACAAGGGCAGAATCAAGGATTTGGTTCCAAATGCAGAGTGCTTTTAAACTAGAACCGTCTGAAAGCATGATTGCAGATCTATCTGGGGCTTCTCTTCCATATTCCTGATGGTACGGATAATTGCCTGCAGCAATGACAGTCCAATGATCAACCTTTTCAGTAAATACTAGTTACAGCAAAATACGGTTCTCCACGTGAGATGTGTTATTTTAATTGTCTTTATCTGACAATTACAGAACATTTTGTAAGACAGCTAACAGGCTAATCAGTGACTTGGAGGAGTTCTGGGTTCTTCTGATTTTACTCTGGCTAAACTAGGCAAACATATTTTGTTTCAGGCTGACTCAAACCAGAGATATTGAGGAAGTTAATCAGTCCTCTCACAAGTATTTCTGATTGACATGCAACAAAATACTTGACTAATTTTCATATTATTTGCCTTCAGATTACTTGCTCTGGAAGCATTTCTAAAAGAATAACATTTTAAAAATGAAAATTTTTGATACTTTATTATTAGAAATATTTTCTTGTGAGGTTTTTTTTTTTTTTAATGTTAAAATGCTTCAGCAGATTAAATGATTCAAATCTGCATTTAATGAAACTGTATAAAATAAATTCTTCCCCATTGTCTTCAGCTTTTTATAATCATACCTTATGTTTTCTGCCCTTATTTTCATTCTAGCACCATTTAGACTAACATATGCTTGGAAAGCCAGTATATTTCTTACTACAAATTGGTGTTATTTCAGCTTTCTCAAAAATACTTGGTTATCTACTCAAAGTAGCAATGTACTCAGGATTTTATTTTAGATGGGACCCCCCACCTTGAAATGCCTAGCACAATATGTAAATTTTGATTTTTGAAAATGTGTTTTTAATTTAATATTCTTGGGTTTGAAAGGGCAGATGAGGAGGGCAGGTGTCCAGGCTCTGCATGACAATCTTGATCACTGCATGCCTGGCAGCATGTAAATGCCAAGTACTTATTAGATGTTTAGAAAAATTATTTTCAGGCACTCCAGCTGATGAGTAGCTTGCAAACTGAGCCTCTTTTGAGAAATATATGATGTATCTCTGTGTAATTGCTCTTTTTGCACTTTCAAAATCAGTGATCCAGGTTTCAAGATGCCAAGATTGACTTAAGTGAGATGATATAGTCTGAAACAATTAGCAAAGCTTGCTAGGTTGTTTTTTCTTTTGAAGGTCTTCTTCTGCCAGAAGCCCTCCCAGGCAGTTTGCCTTTGCTATCAGAATGCTTCTCATTGTCTTCCCACTATTGTTTTCTCAGTCCTCTTCTGCAGCACCTGTATTTAACCATGGCATGGTATTGTTTTCCTTGAGTTTGGCTGCACTCTCCTGAAGTACCTGGGGGCTTCAGCTCCCTTGATAAGTAACTGAGATTTTCAGCTCTTCATCTGGGCTTTGCAAAGCTGGTGGGAGGAGGAAAAAGCCAAAGCCCCTAGAACTATGCTAAATCTCTGAGAATTTTTTCTATTGTGTTAATATGTTTATGTACTTCAGAAGCTGGAGACCAAGCTACTTTATAAACCTTTACTTTTATGTGCATGCATAAAATCTCAAATTGCTGTTTACTGACCTCACTGTAAAGGGATGGTCAGAAAAATCCCACAGGAATGCATTATTTTTAATTCTGGGTTCCTCTGTTTACATTTTCTTTTGTGTAAAATTAAAGTGTCTGTGTTCAGCAACAAATATACTTTAGTCTAAATAACCGAAGCACATACACTGAGGGTCTTAATTTTGGCACAGCAATTCCACGTTTGGCTATTGTGGTTTAAGCCTCTAAGCTATGCAGTTTTCTGTCTCACTCACTTCCCCCTCTTTCTTCCCCCAGTCCTGGGGGAATGGGGAGGAGAATTGAAGAAATGCAGCTCACACAGGTTGAGATAAGAACAATTTAGTAACTAAGGCATAACACAAATTAGTACTGCTACCACCAGTAATAATAATGACAAGAGAAATACAAGGGAAAAGAATACAATTGCTCCCCCAGCCCAGCCAAGCAGTGCACCCCCATCCTTCCGGGTCTCTTCCCTCCGTTTTACATCCTGAGCATGACGTGCTCTGGTATGGAATACATCTTTGGTCAGTTTGGGACAGGTGTCCTGTCTTTGCTTCCTCTCGGCTTCCCCTCTTCCCTGGTAGAGCATGAGGCTCAGAAAGTCCTTGGTCAGATCAAAACATTACCAAGCAGTAACTGAAAACACTGGTGGTGTCAGCACAGTTCGTAGGCCCAAAATCAAAAAACACAGCGCTGCACCAGCTACCAAGGAGAAAAATGACTGCTGCTGCTGAACCCAGGACAGCTATCTTTGTAGATTCAGCTTATCTTTCAAATGCTGAGTACCCCCAGGCCACTGTGTAACCCACTGTGTGGATGTTACTAAGGGCAAGCAGCTCAGGAAACCAGGTTGCTGTTTTGGTGTCTGAGTTTGGAATTTAGTCCACAAAGTTTGCGAGTACTGCCATAAGTAAGTAATATCGCTGACTTGGCAGGCTTCGGGCAGTTTTAATTTGACATGTCACACAATCTGTCATTCCAGGCTGGTCCCTATGTGCATTGGAAATGTCATGGGAAGGCTAGTTGAGTACAGAGTTCTGTAATGCTATCGTACAACCTTTCCATGGAGTGGACAAATGACTTCATGGAAAACACTGCACAAATCTACATGTTTGTGCTCAGCACATCCTCTCTATGTGACTCACCTGGATGTTGCTGCGGTTGTTGTACTTCAGTTTACCTAAGAAATTCTATATATACAATTCATTATATAATAAAATATAGAAAGAAACATTATCAACTATCTACTTGCAAATGAGGTGGTAGGCTTTATTTCTTTTTTTTTTATTTTTCTAAGGAAATGGCTTATTGAATTATGAACTAGCTGGTAGCCAAGCAGCTGGTCACTGATCACTGAACACCTATTCCCCCTCTGCCCATTCTTCAGGTTATTTGTCTAAATGGTGTGAGCAATGTTATTCTCAGCATGGGTGCGAACTTTATCCCAGCATTTATTTGTCTTTGACCACATTTTCCTGAGGCAACCATAGGCCAGCAAGGACTAATTTTACTAGAGTGTGGGGAAAGTTGAAGTTAAACCACCAGTGACTGTTCTTCTAAATCCCCACAGCAAACGTGTTCTGAAGTGCAGACTGGCGCAAAGCTGGAGTTGGCGCAAAATGCTCGAACTCATACAGAAGACTGAATATACTGATTTATTTTTAATCTTAGATCCATTCACCACGCTGAGAGAACCACTGAATCATATTTCTTGCCTCCCAAATGCTGTTTTCACTCAGCTTGCTCTGCTGTCCCTTGAATAACTGAAATGCATACCTCTAGGCATGTTGTGTGATACCAGGTGCAGTGTGACAGCATGACTAACGTGCATCTACAATTAAATAGTTCCTAAACATTTCTTTTTTCATATTATAGTGCCAGGCAATTTCAGAGACTTTGATATTGCCAGTAATAGTAATTACACTGTACCCATTATGTTGCTCTTGGTAAATTAGATTTCCTGAGCTGGTCTGAGCAGAGGTGCAGTTTCCTGTTTTAATCTGCCATCTGTAACATACTCAATACTTTTTCTACTTGCTGCATTTACTGAATATCAAATTAAAATTTAAAATAGTGCACTTTGTTACTGATTCTTAACGTATCTCTTTCCATATGATGGTGGTGCCTGGAGAATGAAGGTGATGAGCACAGTAGCTTACAGTGGAAAAAAAGCTACAACCAGAAGCTTTACATGAATAAATAAGAATTAATGTATTTCTCATTGGAATCCAGAACATATAACTTGCCTGTAGTAGTATCCATATGCTATTGTCTATTGCTTTTACACGTGCCCTGACTGGATGTACTGCTGGGTGATTTCTCATATGTCTCATTCAGATTTTTCTTTTCTCATTAGCCTCCAGTCCCTGGGAAAGCTGGTGCTAATAAGACTACTAATGAATTAAAAAGTAATGGTAGAAATAGCAAAATAACTAGAAATGCTTGATAATTTCTGGGGTGTTTTTATGTGGTTTAAGAAATAAACCCACAAATTTTCAAGTGCACATCCTGCCATTTGATCGCTGGATTTGAGGCGCAGTGAATTGCTGAAGCATGTATGGTTGCAGTGAGTCTGATACATCCTTGCCCTCTTGCAGCTGTTTTCAGCCCTGCAAAACAAGTCCAAAATGCTGCTTAATCAAAAGAGAAGTATTTATTCTTATTTGCACCAAGGCAAATTTGTACAACTTGTAGAAGGATGGGCTTTAAAGCTGGAATCAAGTTACAATACTAGCACTCTCAAACCCCTCTGTGACACAATGGTATTAAGTGATCAGTCGAGAGGAGCTTTATGCTTGCTTTAAAAAAATGCAAGTGAAAACAGTAGGTTCAAGGAAGCAGGGATTAGATTTTCTATGCTTAGAGTAGGTTGGAATGTATTTATGTAATTACATTAAAAAAGTCAGATAAAAGCAGGCTATATTTCAGTTGAAATAATTTTCATAAACAAAGCTAAACTTTGCACTGCCAGGAAACCCTCTTACTTCATAGAGATGCAGCCTCATAGTGATAGTTACAAATGGAGATCCTGCGATTGATGCTGTTGTGATGTTAATACACCATGTTCTGTTGTCAACATTTATTTTTGTTACTGTCAGTGTTTTAATATGTCTAGGAAGAGTTTTAAATAATTGCTTCAGTGCTTTTGGATGAGAAGCATGGTGCCTGGTGCTGTGCAGCTAGGGAATGAAATTGAGGCATGTTTATAGCTTTGAAATTGCAATTTCTGAGATGACAGAACTTTGATTTGTGCAGAAGATTGTTATCATTTAGTTTTTAATGGGAATTCTGGATACATCCCTTGTACTATTTTAAATATCACCTATTGATGAAAAAGCAGTAGTTAGTGAAGAATGAAATGAATTATTAGTCTTCATTTAAGATTCAAATTAATAAAACCATGAAAAAGAAATTAATGTGAAAGTCAACAAGACAAACCTTTAGGCTGTGAACAGAATTTACAATTTCATTTCTGCACTCTCCTGCAAATAAAGCATTTGGATTCTGTTTAAGGTAGTTCAAAATAGCACCTGAGAGACCAGACATGGTCTCTCACATATTCCTGTCTGTGGGGACGGAGGAGCCTCCAGCAGGTTGAGGGACTGCCTTGAGAGTAGTGTTTACTTTGTCCTGCACCTTTTACACAGGTGCAAAGGAGCATTTTGGGCACTCCTTGATGATCCATTGCTGCTGCTTGGGTCTGAACTGGTGCTGAGCATAGATACTTGTGGAGCCAGAGCTTGTCTCAAGTTTTATTTTTATTTTTAATATTCCCAAAATACTTTGCACTTTCAAGGTAGCCTGTTTGGCATTGTGCAGAAAAGACTTTCTTCTTTGCTAACTTGGCCAATGAAGCTGGAATTTATTAACTCTGTTCTGGCTTGCCTTTATTCTGCACCAGACCCAGGCTACTACATGGAACTCTTGGAGCTTTGCAAAAGGGCAGGAAAGTAGACAGAGCTGCAGTAAATGTAGTGAGAGAGCTGTTGGTGAGCAGCATAGGTCCCACACCTTGTGCTAGTGTTCCTCCTAGGGCTTCCAGAGAAGGGCAGATGCTGGAGCAGAAAGTGGCAAAGAAGCACCATTCACTGAAAGAATTTTAAAAATCCCAAGATATAGGTATCTGAGTTAAATTGATATTTGAAAGCACAATTTACAGACTCTTTCCTGCTTGTGCAAGTGTCATGAGCCTCTTCTTTTCATGTGTTCAACATCCACACTGTCTTTACTCACTATTTTATTTCGTTGACCATCTATGAAGTCACCAGTTTAACAGAGACCTGATCCATGAAAGAAGAGCAGCAATCACTGCATGAAAATTATTTCCTGTGAGTGTGACATGTCACCTCTGTGTGTGTTTGTGTGCACACTTTCCCCCTTTTCCTGGCATCCAGGCCAGTAAGTCTCGACAATGATTAAAAGTGTGTGGTGGAAAAGTACCTGGAAGTGGCATAAATCTGACTTAAGGAATTTGCTTAAACACTGCCCTGATCTATCAGGAAGATCTATCTAACCTGTCAGGAAGGTTATGGGAGGAAACTTTCACCTTATGCTTCTGATCTTACCTGGAGCAAAGCCTCAGATGCCCAGATTTCTTTTTAGTAGCATCAGGCGCTTGGATCTTAATGTTGACACTGGAAAAACTCTTGATTACTAAGAAACGAATAGCTGCATGATCTGGCAGTTTTAGCATCTTCTTGCTTCATCCCTTTCCTCTTCACATACCTTTCCCCCAGTTACCCTATCTTATTTGAATTATCTCATTTCAACAGCAATACCAGCATAGAGTAGGTTAATGGAAAACCTTCTTAAATGCTATACAGTGCGTGTGCTTAACAGTGTGGCAGCAACGTTCTTAAAATCCTGGTTAGCCTGAGAGCTTTTAAATCCAGATAGCCAGTTATACCTATATAAATGCAAAATGTTTTCATAGCATATGTACAAAGGAAAAGCCTGTCTGGGTAGGGCATTGTCTTTCTCTCTTTGTTAAAAGTGGCCGGACATGTCTGTAAAGATTAACTGAGTGGCTGGAAAGAGATTAGGGTCTGGTTAGGTTGGAGGCTGGTTTGGGAAATGGCTTGCAGGAATTTTTAGGGAACAAAATCTGATGAAACTTTTGCTAAAAGAGCAGCAATCAAATGACAAGAAGTATTGTGACAGTACCCAAAGTGGGTCACAGAGGCAGGCTTTTTCACTAAGTTAAATTAGAAGTTAAAAAGACATATTTTAGTTGGGGATCTAAGAAAGAATCATCATCAATTGCTTTCCTACCAGAACCATTTTTACTGTTCTGTAAGGTGCAATATGCTGGAGCATGTGAATTCCATGAACTAAAGCAGAGCAAACCATAATGCTATGGAACAGGAAATACATCTTTTCTCAAACTTTTCAGATGGAGCACTTTAATCATTTTCTACCACAAGCCCCAAGCCTTTCCGCAAAAGATTTGAATTAGAAGGTCCACCAACTTGTGCAGTGCTGTTAAGGCACCATCTGGAAATAGCAGCATCTTTTCTTTCATCTTTTCTCTGTTCCAGGCAGTGCATCTTTTTTTTTTTTTTGAGAAACCAGCTGCTTGCATTGGTAACTATTAACTATTTACTCATTTTATAGTTAAAATGCACTTCAGCTATTACAGAAAATGACTATGCCTGTAGCACCGATCCTGCTTTTTTGTACGATTTATATTTTTAGGACTTCTGTCATTTCACAGGGAAAATGTCATTTCATCAGGGACTGTGGTGATAGGACAAGGAGTAATGGATTCAAATATGAACAGAGGAGGTTCAGGTTAGATATAAGGAAGAAGTTCTTCCCTGTGAGGCTGGTGAGGCCCTGGCACAGGCTGCCCAGACAAGCTGTGGCTGCCCCATCCCTGGCAGTGTTCAAGGACATGTTGGACAGGGCCTTGGGCAGCATGATCTAGTGGGAGATGTCCTTGCCCATGGCAGGGGGTTGCAATTAGATGATCATGAAGTTCTTTCCAACCCAAACTATTCTGTAATTCTATGTTGTTGTCTAATTATTTGACAGAAAATGCCTATACCTTTATCTTAGGGAAAAGGGTCAACTTTTGAATGCCACATCACTGATTAGTGTTAGCATTATTCATGTTTAGGCAGCCAATGCAAGAAGAGGGCTACAGTCTGTAAGTACATCTACCTGCTTTATCTCTGTGTTTGGGTCTTTGTGAGCTTTGGGTTTGGAATATTTGTTTGCTTGTACTTGTATGTTGATGACTGTAAATTAAATATTGAGCCACTGAAAAAAATATAACTGGCATCTGAACCTGAGTAGTGTAGGGGTACAGCCTGCACAGTACCGAGCTCTGTTTGAGGAATGAGGCATCCTGAATGATGCAGGAAGGTCCACTGCAAACCCTACAGTCTGCCAATGTTACTGTTTCTTTTTCAGATGTCATATTTGCATTTGTATAACATTTCTTCTGGATTTTAATTCATGACTGAAAAGTTAGACTTGACTGGGCAGTTATTTAACTTTTTTACTACTGGGGACTGAGCTCTCCCTTTGTGCTTTTAACCTTTTGTACTCTGTCAATAGGGGTGGCTGATTTTTTTATTACAGACAGTAATGGTGTCGTGTCAGATAAGTATTTGCAGCAGTTTCCAGGAGGTGAGGAAGTGAAATGAGGCGACATATTGCTATAAGCTTGAGGTATTGCCACTTTTATGCAGCAAAGAAAAGATCCTAAAAATAAAGGCTAATGACCTGTGGAGAGCGCAGTAAAAGTCATAGAAAATGGAAATAATTTTTAAACAGTTGCAGGACAGTTTCTAGCCTGAGCCAAGTCCTCATCTACTGTAGACCAGGCAAGGTGCTTAAGAATTAATTGCTCAGTTGATATGCATAGTTTATTAAGATGTGATTTTTAATTGCAACATATATTGCGTTTCATGTTGAGTATCCACTATAGATCATAGCAAAGTTACAGGTTGGTTTGTTGTTCAGAAGAATTTAGTTACTGCTCCATTATCCTGACTTGACCTCAGGAAGCTCTCTGACAGCTCCCTGAAAGCTGACAGTTTTCTTCATAGGAAAGTGGTTTTTTTCCTCCTGAGACAGACATTTGTGTAAGGTAAGAATCAAAGGGCAATATTGAATTAAAAAAAAGTCAGATTTTTTTTTTAAAGGAATTGCGTTTAAATAGATAGTTCCTGAAAAGTCATTATATAAGAAATAACAAATGAAGATGATTTGTGTAAGATTTTCTTCCTAGTTTCTGCCGTTTTTTAAGTGGAGAAAGAGAGGGAAAAAAGCCCTAAAAAGCAGCTCTGCTGTTCCTTACCTTCAGTGCTGTCAAGCCTGCTCAGGAAATGTGTTTTCCTAATCTAAGAAAAAACCCATCTATTTTATGCACTCTTCTCAGCAAGAGCTTATTTTTTGTCTCATTCATTAGCATAAAGAGGACTCCCCTCCAAAGCAGGATGTGCTGCAATTCAATATTTGTTTGTTAGCTTTTCTTTTTAGTGCGTCTTATATATTCACAGATTTAACTTTTGTGTGTTAATATATCCTTCTGCTGAGTAATAGACACTGTTTTTTTTTTTGGATTGAGGTATTGCATTGTAGATAAACCAGGATGGATAAATACAGCTGAATTGGTGCAAGTCTCAAAATAGAGAATAGAATTTGAACTTGATTATTGTTTTTTGGTTTTGTTTTTGGTTTTTTTTTTTTTTTTTTTAGTGTGCTTTTCAGATACTCCCCAGTGAGACCAGATTGTTTTTCAAATCTAAAAATAGATAACATACTGCTTTTTACTTTCATACTTGGAAAGCATCATCAGTGGGACATACTGAGTGCTGTGAAGACAAGGAAAGCAGGATGCTTCTGTTCATGACCTACATTCTTTTCCTGGTCATCACCTGTTTATCTTTCATTATAGTCAAAGGCCACAGGCAGTGAAAAGAGCTTGAAAGCAGCAAAGAAGACTTTGTGGAAACCTCTGTCCTTATGTTGATCCTGTATATGTGTTACCTTCTGAGACCATATGAGTTAAAGAGGATCAACTTCTGGGCATCTTGCTGGGATGGACCCAAAAGAGGGTCTGCCACTATGTCCTGTGGGGCAAGCATGGCAGTGCCAAGCGCAGAGCCTCCCTGCCTGCCCTACATGTCTTGGCCTGAGATAGTCACCGGAAAATACAGAGAACTGGTCCTCCCTCCACCTTGGCCCTTTCACGTGTGCTGTATCTGGTAATTGTAATTTCAAAGCTCTGAAATCATAGAATCATTGAATAGTTAGGGTTGGAAAGGACCTTAAGTTCATCTAGTTCCAATCCCCCTGCCATGGACAGGGGCACCTCACACTAAACCATGCCACCCAAAGCTCTGTCCAACCTGGACTTGAACACTGCCAGGGAGAGAACATTCACAGCTTCCTTGGGCAAGCTATTCCAGTGCCTCACCACCCTTGCAGTAAAGAAATTCCTCCTTATATTCAATCTAAACTTCCCCTGTTTAAGTTTGAGCCCATTACCTCTTGTCCTATCACTACAGTCCCTCATGAAGGGTCCCTCCCCAGCATCCCTATAGGCCCCCTTCAGATATTGGAAGGCTGCTATGAGGTCTCCACACAGCCTTCTCTT